>CM059877.1:34967128-35167055 GCA_030490815.1 Acer saccharum
CACCTTGCTAATTAAAGCACGTTTCCCCACACACAAAATTACTATCATCACATAGAGTCACCCATTAAATCAAGGTTTTTCCAAGATATCAACATCAAGGTTCCGATTCAATATCATCGTGCAAGTTAAGAATTAATTAACCTTCCTAGGACAAACTCTAAAGACAAACTTTCCTTATGCTTAAGTAGCACAGTCCAGTAGAACCGGATTTGTAGCATGATAAACTCTCTAACAACGGTCTCATTAGAGATTCCTAACAGTTTCACCCATGAAATCCAATTTCTACTCATAAGCACATCATAACCAGGATCCCACAAGAGCCGTCAATACCTCTTTCTTGAATTAGCTTTTTGCAACCAAAAATTCCCAATTCATCCCTTTGTTACCTTTGGAAATTTTGGAAGAAACTGTAGGTTTGGACTTGCAATGGAGTTGAAGAAGTTTTCCACCAACCTTCTTTGCTTTTCCCATAATCTTGCTACACAAAACAAACTAAAAACCAAAGTGAGAGGAAACAAAGAAACAAATAAAGAACCAATAAACATATACAAAGGCAAAACACTATATTCAATAAATCATCACGCAAATAAGAATTTATCATAGCATCTTCATGATTTATCAAAAATAAGAATAATGCCAACAATTAACAACCTTGAAGAACATGTGAACATGTCATAAAAGAGAACAAGAATTTAGCATATTATGCTCCCCCTTGACAAGTGCCTCATCTAAAATCAAGATAGACAAATGTTCACAAAAATCACCACACAATCATATCACAAGCAATTTTTATTAGATTTGCAAATAAGCTTCACATATCTAAGAGAGTTACATCAAGATTTTCAATCACTCTCATATGTCATCAAAAATTGCTGAAAATATATATAAATGTGTCCTAAAGTAATCTAGAGGGGGGGTGAATAGATTATAAACATTTTTACCCAATTTTTCGAGATTAGTCCAAATTATGAAAAAGCCCCAATCTAGTCAATACACAAAAAACAAGCATACAAGTGCGGAAATTAAAGGACACACAATTTTTACGTGGAAACCCACACAGGGAAAAACCACGGGCTGTTATGTGCGCCACACGAGAACCTCGAATCCACTATTTGCAAATACGATTACAAATTAGGTTGACCACATCACATCTAAATTTACTAATCCGTCTTTGCTACCCGCGGGCCTTTAATAGTGACTCTAGTCCCTTGCTTGCAAACTACCTAAAAGGTAAATACAAGACTTGTCTCTAAAGTGAAGAGATATCACAACCTAAGGTGAATATGTGAAATACTCAAGATGCTAAAAATGCAAGGTTAGACATTTAAGCTTATCTAGGCATGGATGAACATGTTAGACATTCCTAGATATCATATTACTAGATGACATGCATATAACAACACTAAATAAGCAACCAAAATCCTATATGCATTATCTATCACAAAACAACTCACAAACCACAATAAAACAATCTTGAAGCTAAGTCAAGTCATAAAGATGCAATCTTGAATCAATTCAAGTGATAAAAAAGCTATCTTGTAAAGCAAGAACATATAGATATGAGAATGATGTTCTAGATACAAGTCATGTGAGCAAAACTAAAAACCCTAAATGAAATCAACCTAGAATCATGCTAGATGATGAATGAAAGATGCAAGATGAAGGTGTTTGTGTTTTGGAACCTTAAAGATGAAGTCTTGATGCCTTGAAGTGGAAGATGCTCAAGAGGCTCTCAAATGAGTAATTTTTGCTCTATTGGACGAGCCAAGGCACACAAGACACATATATATGATCCAAATGAAGTGATGTCGTTTTGAAAAGAAGATCAGAAAAACTCAGATCTGCGCCCTTGATTCTGCGGTCGATGTCCGCAAAACGAGGGCGCCGAATACCAACTGACGCGCGAGACTAGGGATTCTGCGCC
The DNA here is from genome assembly GCA_030490815.1 of Acer saccharum. Taxonomy (NCBI): domain Eukaryota; kingdom Viridiplantae; phylum Streptophyta; class Magnoliopsida; order Sapindales; family Sapindaceae; genus Acer; species Acer saccharum. The sequence goes on from CM059877.1 coordinate 34,969,053, forward strand.
CTTGGCCGCCGAACAAGAGCGCAGAAATGAGACCTGAAAAACTGAGTTTCTGGTCCCTTTCTACGCCTTGTTTTGCGGCCCCTTAACGCCGAATCCAAGGGCGTCGAAAAATGGCGCCCTATTCTGCGGTCATTGACCGCCGAATAGGGGCGCAAAAAGCCCCTTGGCTTTTCAAACCTAAAACTTAGCAAGATGCAATTATGTGCAAGTGTGAAGAGTGTAAGCTAAGTAGGAATCAACCAAGAAATGCACACAAGGAATTCAAATCAAGTAGATGAATGACATGTGAGTGTGTGCATTCTAAATCTCTTCAAAATAGAGTTAAGTCAAGAATTTTACCTTCCTTGAAGCTCTTCATTCCACAATGAGGTTTTCTTCCATTTTAAGCTACCCTTACATATAGAACTCCATTTTGATTTTGCCAATGAAATACGCCAATCAAAAGTGAGGCACTTACAATTGCTAAAGTATCAAAAATACTAATTAAGCAAACGTGAGTGTGTGAAGATTTTGCTTCAAGTATATGAAAAGAAGTAGTTTGATAATCAAGCATGCATACAATTTCAACATCTATTCATCTTAGGCCTTTCCATAAAAAGGTCAAACCGGTTATCATCCGAAATTTTGCTTATAAAGATAATAGATTTCAACATGTGAGCGTGTGTGTGCATGTGGCTCGTCAACCCATTTCTATTTGTCAACCCGAGCTCATTTGATTATTCAACTATACTCCAAAAGCCTTTTTTTTTTTTTTTTATTTAGGCTTGAATCAAAGAATTTTTTTTTTATGATTCAATTCAACACTTCTTTGATTTTTCTATCAAAAACATATACACCTCATGGCGGCTTTCACTCATCACAATGGCGTAGCCCTTTCCTACATTGGGTGGCTTCACAACCAAGGTGTGTAGCCCTTTCCATGAGGGTGCTCGTTGAGTTCTATGTTGCCGAAGCAAATGGATACCAACCATTGGTCATTTTTAAATGTACTAGTCCTTAGGACTTCAAGGTGTATCCAAAGAGAACATCAATCAAGCTCAACATACTTAACAAAACATACAAGAGAAGCAAAGTGCATTTTTGAAACCAATTTCAATGCTTAAAAGCACATGATCTAGAAGCAAGTAAAGAGACTTACTTAAGATCTCTACTTCTCAAGAGAGTAGCTATCAAAGAATATGAAGCTCACATTATTCAAAAGTTAGCCACTCAACAATCAAAAAAATAACAACACACTTCATGAAATAAGATCAATGTGAACACTTATCACCAAAAGATCTTAAACTAGCAAATGTCAAAGAGTACCATATAAACACTATATTAGTTCTCAATTATGACATGCTTCATGAATGTGATACAAACAATGAGTTGATAGATGAAAAATCAAGTAAGCAAGCAATATGATATAGAGATACCTTTGCAAGCTATTTTCACCAAATACAAAGCCTTCACCCTTTTTATGAGTCCTCTTGGCTTGTAAGTCCTCATGACTACAAGTTATAGGTGTGTCGATTCCAAGAGACTAAAGACAATGTAATCCAACTCAAACAAACAAAAAAAAAAATGACTTTCTCTAAAAGCCATAACAACAATGTTACCATATAGATTCCAAAAAAAACTTCTCAAAAGTTAATCAACAAATTTTGACTATCAAAACAAACAAAGTGAGATAGCTAAGTTCATGTCAAGTTGTAAAGATACAAAGCAAAAAGCTAAGCTTCTTATCAACGACACTAGTCTTAAAGCTAACTCACATGTGCAACTTACACTAATGGTAAGAGCACTCACCCTTGACAAATTTTGTCTTGGGTGGACATACACGAACATCATCAAGATTCTCTTTGACCACAATGTTGAACCTAGAGTAAAGTTCTTCCACAACTTGATTCACAATAATATCATTAATACTCTTTTTCCCAACATTGTTAGCAACACATGCATGGTCAAACTTTGTAGGATATGCATTCTTCACCTTCCGGACATTCTTAACATGCTTTGAAAAATTATCATGCTTTCCATATTCAAAAGCTTTAGCATGCATAGAATTAGGTCCAATCTCTCTATTCCTAGATGCATTTTCTAAGTTGCAATATTCAATGAATTTATAGCACTTGGGCTTGATATGGCCTAAGGTATTGCAAAAATGACATATGGGAACAAAAGGAGAGATTTTACCTTCCGGTGGTGTTGGAGGACAAATGGGAGTTTCAAGGGGTACCTTATTCTTCAATTTGTTCTTCTTCTTGGAACGTCTCTTCTTAGGAGCTTTCTCTTCAATGATAGCTTCACTAGTAGGAAGTGATGCTTCTATGAGCTTCTCTTCAACCACCGCTACACTTGAGCTCCCTAAGTTCATATTAGAGATGATCCTATCCTTTTCTAGCAAAGTACCCTCAACTTCGCAAAGCTTCTTGTCAATAGCATTCTTTTCACGCAAGAGCCTACGAGTTGTAGCAACAAACTCATCCACTTGAATCTTGATCAAGTCCTCCTTCTCATCAATCTCACTCAAGGCTAATTTCAACTTCTCCTCAAGAAACTTCACCTTAGCCAAAAGATCAATGTAGGATGGATTATCACTTAAACACTCTTGATGACTTTGATCAATCTCCTTATCCAACAAATCTTGATTTACATCCTCTAGAGTAGAGTGAGAAGCCATGAATGCAACAAAGTTGCTTACTAGCTCTGCTTCACTAGAAGACTCATCACTTGAGCTCTCCTCATCACTAGAGGCATCATCTTCACTCCATGTAGCCGCCATAGCCTTTCCCTTCTTGTCCTTCTTAGAATCACCACTAGGACAATCCGAAGCATAATGTCCAAGCTTCTTGCACTTGAAGCATTGAACCTTCCTATTGCTCTTAGCATGGCCACTCCTCTCATGAGGTGGAGTAAAGGACTTCTTGACTTCCTTGTCCTTTGAGTACTTGCCACTTGACTTGGCACCTTTCCTCATGAACTTCCTAAACTTCCTAACCAATAACGCCATCTACTCATCATCATCGCTACTACTAGCTTCCTTGACAACCTTGAGAGCTAAACCCTTGTTCTTAGCCTTTGGTTTCATACACGCCTCAAAAGTTTGAAGAGATCCTAGCAACTCATCTATGCTCATGACGTCAACGTCTTTGCTCTCTTCAATGGCGGTAACCTTGGCTTTGAACCTCTTTGGAAGTGATCTAAGAATCTTCCAATTTAGCCTCTCACCGGAGATAGGAGTACCAAGTGCTTGGCATTGGTTGGCGATGTCTAGTAGCTTATCTTGGAAGTCAACAAACTTGTCTTCCTCACCCATTTGCAAAACCTCAAATTGGGAAGTGAGCAATTGAAGACGAGACTTCTTCACCGCTTTAGTCCCCTCATTGGTGACTTGGAGAGCCTCCCATGCCTCCTTAGCGGTTTCTAGGTTTTGAATGTAGGAAAATTACCTACTATCAACACCTCCGAAAATAGCATTCATCGCCTGATGATGCCATTTTGCTAACTCAAACTCATTAGTAGACCACTCACTCCTAGGCTTGGAAATGGTCACTCCATCCTCAATCTTGTTAGGAGCAAGGTAACCTTCTTCAACGGTCATCCAAGCTCTCTCATCAATAGATCGGATGTAAGCCTTCATCCTCAATTTCCAAAACCCATAGTTGTGACCCTTGAGAAGAGGAGGCCTAGAATTCGAAGCCCATTCGGTCATCACATCATCTTGGAAAACCATACTAGCAAAAACCTAAGCAATCCACTCGTAAGTATAAATCGGATCTCGTCGAGTGCCGTCCGACGACCCGCTCTGATACCAAATGAAAGTATACAAACGAAGTTAAATTGCTTAAAGCATACCTAGAGGGGGGGTGAATAGGTTCTTACACCTTTTTCAAACCCTTGAACAAACATTCGTTTGTCCCTCAAGGTAGCCTTACACACAACACAATAAGCCAAGGAAGACATACATAGACAATACGATAATACAATCATAAGATCAACGTCTAAATATATCAACAAGTTATGTGAGGTAAAAGAACAAATAAACACAACAACAAAGTAAGCTTGTATTTCAATAAGTGTTCAATGAATTACAAGAGTGTTCATAATGTCACTATACAAAAATTACAATATATAAAAGAATCAAAGATACAAAATTGATCTAAGGAATGAATTCACTAATCACACTATACAATGTCTTGCTTCACAATACATCACATGTGAATATTATGAATCAAGACAATAAAATATACAATTAAAATATAAGAGAAAGAGATAGGAAGAATTAACACAAGAGATTTTTTAACGTGGTAAAACCTCCAAGGAGGAAACATCCACGGGTTGAACTACAACCATTGGGTACTATATTATTGGAAAGTAAACATAGAACATTCACAAAGTGACCAATCTTTAGCTCACCCAACCTAGTGAAGTCTAAGCCTACCCGACCCTATTGGAAAGTGTGAAATCCCTCAATGATGCGAAACCACCATATATTGGACACCACACACAACCAACATCGATGGTAGATTAGAAATTCCTCAAGAGTGCATACACCTCCCGTGTACCCCGCTCTATCGGAGTCTATGTCTAACCATACGCCTAGGCCTACCAATATAATAGCCAACTCCCTATCCAAGGCACTCTGGCCTCTAGGGAGCCTCCCATGCATGACTATCCGAGTTCTCCTGACTCTAGCCATGACTTCTTGCTTACCTATCCGAGTCATCCCGACTCTAGGCAAGACTTCTTGCTTGGCTATCCGAGTCACCCCGACTCTAACCAAGACTTCATGCCTTTTACAAGGACTTCCTAGTGCGATCATGTGAATGCAAATGATGCAAACAATCAATACAACATAGAACATGTGATCAATACATTCTATGGCACAAATAGACCTAAACATGTGATATCACAAGTAATCAAGTCTAGATGCAAAAATACATGAATAGAAACCTAAGCATGTGAAACACCTAACACATACACTCAAAGTCTCATACACATATATAACACTTGAATCATAAAATGTTCATGATGTACAAATTCAAGATGCTATCAATACACAATTAAATGCTAGATATATGAGATTAAAATCAATCAATATACTAGTCAAAAATATAGAGCAAGGTTTTGAGATTTACATCAATCAAAACCTATATTCTCTAAATCATAAACAGATACACAAATCCTAGATTTTATCAATCAAAGGATCAAATCAAATCTCAAGGTCATTTATCACAAAATTAATTCAATTAAGTTCCAAACAACCTAAGATGCCATTCTAATCACAATACAACTCACAAACATATGTAAAACCTAAAATCATAGAATCTAGTCAACATTAGTCCACAAATTGAGTTTCAATTAGAATGATAATCAAGCTATCTTTCCAAATAGCTTTTACCAAACATAAACATAGATATAGAAGAAGAAACCCCAAGCAAATGGAAGGTCAAAAAATAAGAAATCCCAAAGTTGAGACCATTACCTCGGATTTTGCAGCTGGTTCGGAAATCAGTGTTCAACCACTTGAAATCATGATCAAACAGCCACCAAACCACTTGGAGATGTTAGAGGACTCAAATACGAACACTCTCCAACTTGAATCACTCAAATCCGACTCCGGATGAGAAAGATATGGTGTTTTGAAAATCTAAAAATGCTGGAGAGAGAGCTTACGGGATTTCTGAATTGTTTCTTCTTAATTTTCAAAATGGAGAGAGAGAGGGAAGAAATAGGAGGAGAGAGAGAGAGGGCTTGCTCAAATGCAAGAGGTGGAGCATCAAGGGTTGCTCTTCAAAGAGGTAAAATTGTGAGAAGACCAAATGCTATGGAAGCAAATGCAAATGGTAAAATTCTCAAATTCATACCTATTTGTCATCATTGTAATATGATAGGACATATTCGACCTAGATGCTTTGAGTATATTCGGAAATGCAAACTTGATAATGTTTTTCATGATATGTCTTTGAATGGACCTAGGCAATCATCCATGTATGGATATAGAAATAGACCTAGGAAGACCTTGGAAAAGCATGTTGTTGAAAAAGTTGTTGATGACTTGCTTGCTAAATCTTGTGTTGTGCCTCACTCTACTATGCATAAGAAAATTGATAATGCTTTGTTTGATATTTTTGAAGATGTGACCAATGAGGTCAAGGTGCATGTTAAAAAGCCTAACATTTAGTCAAAGCATGTTAGAAGTAAGAGTGAGAAGCATGTTGTGAAAAATGTGTGGATTAGAAAAGACACATCTAAATGTAATGTTGCACAATATGCTTTACGTGCCAACTCCTCATATTCCTGGTATCTAGATAGCGGTTGCTCTAGGAACATGACCGGGAACAAAGAGTTCTTTAAGAATCTTGTTTTAAAGGATGGAGGTTGGGTTACTTTTGGTGATGGTACCAAAAAGCAAGTTCTTGGCAAGGGAACAATTTGTATCCATGGATTGCCTAAACTTCGCAATACTTTGTATGTTGATGGGTTACAAGCTAACTTGATAAGCATTACTCACTTGTGTGAAATTTTTAAAGAAGTTAGCTTTAACAAAGATGTATGCACTATAATTGATAAAAAGGGAAATGTTGTCCTAAGTGTCAAAAGGTCTATAGACAATTGTTATTGTCTTGAGATAGATCCTCTAACTTGCAACATGGCACATGAGTGCAATAAGCTTGATTTGTGGCATCAACGTTTGGGTCACATGAATCTTAAAGATTTGAAAAAGCTTGAAAAACATGGCATTGTTAGAGGTCTTCCTAATCTTGGTAAAAAGCTTGAGGTGGTTTGTGAACCTTGCCAATTAGGTAAGCAAACCAAAGTGCCTCATAAGAAAAATTCTTACATAGCTACCAAGAGACCTTTAGAACTTGTGCATATGGACCTAATGGGGCCAATTCAAACCGAGAGCATTAATGGCAAAAAGTACATTTTTGTATGCGTTGATGACTTCTCTAGGTTTACTTGGGTTTATTTTCTTAGAAACAAGACCGAGGCTTTTGATTACTTTAAAAAGTTTTGTAATCAAGTTCAAAATGAAAAAGGTCTTGATATCAAGAAAATATGTCGCATTAGGAGTGATCATGGGACGGAATTTGAAAATGCAAAATTTAGTGAGTTTTGTGATGGTTTAGGGATTTCTCATGAGTTCTCCGCACTTAGAACTCCTCAACAAAATGGTGTTATTGAGAGGAAAAACCGTGTCTTGCAAGAGATGGCTAGGGTCATGCTCAATAGCAAGAAAGTCCCTAGAAACCTATGGGCCGAGGCGGTCAATACCGCTTGTTATGTGTCTAATCGTGTTTTTAAGAGGCCCGGCACAAAACAAACGTCCTATGAGCTATGGAAAGGCAAGAAGCCTAATGTGAGTTACTTCCACACTTTTGGGAGTAAAGTTATATTTTGAATGATAGAGATCACTTAGGAAAATTTGATGCAAAAAGTGATGTTGGTCTCTTTCTTGGGTATGCTATTAATAGTCGTGCATATAGAGTCTTTAATTTGACTACTAAGACTATTATGGAGTCTATCAATGTGAAGATAGATGATCTTAGCATGCTAAATTTGTGTGATGATAATGGTGTCAATGAACCTAAAGAAAACATGTTGAATGACGCTAAAACACCTATTGATGTGGCTAGTAGTGTTTCTAGTCAAGATGATGAAAATGATAGTCATGTTGAAGTTGTGAGTCAAGGGTTGGAAAATGCTTTAAATGATAATCAACAAAATGACCAAGTTGTTGAACATTCTCACCCAAGACTTAGAAACTTACACTATCCAGAAGACATCATAGGTGATTTAAATGAAGGGGTTAGAATAAGAAATCAAATTGCTAACCAAATATCCTATGCTTGCTACACTTCTCAAATTGAACCCAAAAACATTAATGAAGCAATTGTTGATGAATATTGGGTTGGGGCTATGCAAGATGAACTTAATCAATTTGAGAGGAATGAAGTGTGGTCCTTAGTTCCTAGACCCAAAGATATAAATGTAATTGGCACTAAATGGGTATTTAGGAATAAGACCGATGAAAGTGGCAAGATTGTGAGGAATAAAGCTAGACTAGTGGCTCAAGGTTACACTCAAGTGGAGGGTGTTGACTTTGATGAGACGTTTGCCCCGGTTGCTCGTCTTGAGTCCATTAGACTTTTGTTGTCCATTGCATGTATTAAAAAGTTCAAATTATTTCAAATGGATGTCAAAAGTGCTTTCCTAAATGGATACCTTCAAGAAGAAGTGTATGTTGAACAACCTAAGGGTTTTGTAGACCCACACTCTCCTAATCATGTGTTTAAATTGAAAAAGGCTCTCTATGGCCTTAAACAAGCTCCAAGAGCTTGGTATGATAGGTTGACTCAATATCTTATTGACAACCAATATAGGAGAGGTGGCATTGATAGAACTTTGTTTATCAAACATCATGATCATGATATTTTTGTTGCACAAATATATGTTGATGACATTGTTTTTGGGTCTACTAATAAAACCAAGGTTGATGAATTTGTTAGTGTTATGTCAAGTGAATTTGAAATGAGTATGGTGGGTGAGTTGAATTATTTTCTAGGTATGCAAGTAAAGCAAACTAGCGTGGGCATAATGTTGAATCAATCTAAATATGCTAAAAATCTAGTTAAGAGATTTGGCCTAGAAAATGGAAAAGATTTTGAAACTCCCATGAGCACCACTTTAAAACTTGACAAAGATGAAAAAGGGAAAAGTGTTGACCAAAGTCTTTATAGAAGCATGATAGGTAGTCTACTTTACCTAACGGCTAGTAGACCCGATATTTGCTTTAGTGTTGGCTTGTGTGCTAGATTCCAAGCAAATCCTAAGGAATCTCACTTAAAAGCCGTCAAGAGGATCATTAGGTACATCAAAGGAACTCATAGTCTTGGTCTATTCTATTCATTTAATACCAATTATATCCTTGTAGGCTATTGTGATGCGGATTGGGCGGGAAACATAGATGACTGAAAAAGCACATCGGGCGGTTGCTTTTGTTAGGATTATGCTCAATAGCAAGAGTGTAATGTTGTAATTAACAATCTTTTTCATATTAATAAAGTGATTTCTGGTTTAACAAATCGTATAGCATTTATAGTTTAATATTATAATTGTCAAAGTAAATAATCATAAGGTCTAAAGACTATGGGAAAAGAAGAATTGTTCGTACATCTGGATATGTATGTGGTAGATACAATTCTTTAGTTAGTCTTGAATAATGTTCACAACTTAAGTTAAAGGTTGGGCACCTTTATCTTGTTAAAGTTGTAGAATTCTTTTGCTAGCATTTGATTGGGATCAAATGAGATATGATGAGTCTAAAATCATCGGAGTGTCTTCGAGCAAAAGGATCTAGTGCACTGGGTGCATTGAACTGGGTCACAATGAAAAGCTTTATCTAAAACCGTCAGTAGATAATAGTCTTTTCATTATCAGGACAATCGGAGAGTCTATCTTAATCCTGAGATAAATGATGGACTTATGGTTGCAAGTGATATCATTTGAGTTATCAATGAGTACGATTATATCGCATAGTCTATCCTCGATAGTTTGGTGATATTCATTTGTTAATCAATAGAGGACTTCATTTATAGATATGGACATCGTGGCTCCATTTAATTAAATGAGAGTATAATATCATTATATGGATGTTTTGAGGTAATTGGATATTAAATCTCAACGTTGAGTTTTCGATAGTGTCTATTGAAAACATGACTTCTGGACAAGTCAAATATCCAAGTTCAAAACGTGGTCATATGAGTAAATATAGTAACTTGGAGAGTTATAGGCGGTCTATGAACTCTTGGCGATTACTGATATTAATCACGAGGATACACTATCTCCAATATGATTGTCTAGGGTATGAATGAGGAGCATCTTCCTTTTCTATCTTTATTTAATAGTTTAGTTTTAGCTCTTTAGTGGAATGAGTTAAAATTAATGGATCGGACCTAAGTGAATCATTTGTTGATTGTGATTAGGTTATGTCTATTGAAGCTTAAATTTAGATGGCCCGCCAAGATCCTCAATCCACACGGACTTGCATGGATCACTTGATATATTCTACCGGACCAATTTAAGGGTCCATCTAGAATTGCATTTAATATATTAAGAATATAATATGCACATTATTTATGTAATGGGCTGCTCAATTATATTAATATATTAATGAAAGACATGTGGGCTTGTTTCTTTTAGTAAGAATGGGTCTGGTTCACATGTGGGCTTTTTATTTAAAGTCCAATGGATTAAATGAAATAAGAAAATAATATTAGGCCCAATTTTATACAAGTGGGGCGGCAAGGTTAATGTTTTAACCTAATATATTATTTTGTTTCATTTGTTTTAATTAAATAAGAATTAATTAATTTATTGATTAATTGTTTAATTAAAGAAACAAATCTTTCCTAAAAGTAAAAGACTTGTTTGATAAGGAAATAAATAAATTAATTTTATTTATTTAATCAAATAAGGAGTCTTTTTATTTAGTCAAAATAAAAGAATAAAAATCAATGAGTTGGATTAGGGTTTGAAGTCTATAAAGTTGAAAAGAATTAGGGTTGAATTTCGGTCACCCTATATAAGTGACATGATGAAATTCGGCCAACCCTAATCTAAAAACTGCATAGAATTCGGCAACCCTAAAGGAAAAAGAAAGAAAAATTCGGCCAACCTATATAAGTGCTCTTATAGGGTTCGGCCACCACATACATGTGTGCTTGAGATTTTATTTTTCTTCTTCTTCTTCATTCATAGAGAGTTTTTATTCTACTAAGACAAAAAGGAGTGTTAGATTATTCTTTGATAGTATACTATTGCTTAATCATCAATAAGCTTGTGTATACGATATCGATCTAGGTTCACGCGAGTTTCGATCATTAGATTGAGAACTCAAAAGTGACCGGAATAATCTTAGACATTCTTTTGATTGTTTTGTGACTAACAAAGAAAAGAAAAGTTTTGTTTTGTCCATTCACAGGTTTGCAATTCAAAGAAAAGGGAGACCACGCTCCTAGATGATCCACGTTCGTGCTCGGATTGAAGGTCTTACGGATTACCATCGACGTAAGTCAATCGGATCACGCGACAAAAGGTAATCTACTTTTTGTTAATGTATATGCATGTTTATTGATTAAAAGGGTTTAAGGTTCATAAAGGAAATTTTTTTTAAAAGTCACTAAATCTAATTTTAGTATCGCTTCCGCTGCGTTTACCACTTTTGTTATTATTTTTCCCTACAGCTTTTATGTTGGTAATAACTTGGTTTCTTGGTCAAGTAAGAAACAAAATTCGGTTTCCCTTTCCTCTTCCGAAGCTGAATACATTGCGACCGGAAGTGCTTGCACACAATTACTTTGGATGAAACAAATCCTTAAGGATTATGAGATAGAACAAGGAAAAATGACACTTTATTGTGATAATTTAAGTGCCATTAACATCTCTAAAAATCCGATTCAACACTCTCGCACAAAACACATAGACATTAGGCATCATTTCATTAGAGATCTAATTGAACATTCTATTGTTACTCTAGAGCATTTGCCTACTAAAATCAACTTGCGGACTTGTTCACTAAGCCCTTGGACAAAGAGAGGTTTAAGACTCTTAGAATGTCCATTGGCATGATTTGTGTTGATTGATGTCCTTGTGTGATTGTGAGTGGCTTGATGAGCAAAACTTTTGAATGTACACAAACGAAGTTAAATTGCTTAAAGCATACCTAGAGGGGGGGGTGAATAGGTTTTTACACCTTTTTTCAAACCCTTGAACAAACATCCGTTTGTCCCTCAAGGTAGCCTTACACACAACACAATAAGCCAAGGTAGACATACATAGACAATACGATGACACAATCATAAGAGAAATGTCTAAGTATATCAACAAGTCATGTGAGGTAAAAATCAAATAAACATAACAACAAAATAAGCTTGTATTTCATAAGATGTTCAATGTGTTACAAGAGTGATTAAAATGTCACTAAACAAATATTACAATATACAAAAGAATCAAAGATACAAATTGATCTATAGAATGAATACTCTAATCACACTATACAAAGACTTGGTTCACAATACATCACAAGTGAATATTATGAATCAAGACAATAAAATATACAATTAAAATATAAGAGAAGAGATAGAAAGAATTAATACAATGGATTTTTTAACGTGGTAAAACCTCCAAGGAGGAAACATCTACGGGTTGAACTACAACCATTGGGTACTATATTATTGGAAAGTAAACATAGAACATTCACAAAGTGACCAATCTTTAGCTCACCCAACCTAGTGAAGTCTAAGCCTACCCAACCCTATTGGAAAGTATGAAATCCCTCAATGATGCGGAACCACCATATATTGGACAACACACTCAACCAACATCGATGGTAGATTAGAAATTCCTCAAGAATGCATACACATCCCGTGTACCCCGCTCTATCGGAGTCTATGTCTAACCATACGCCTAGGCCTACCAATATATTAGCCAACTCCCTATCCAAGGCACTCTTGCCTCTAGGAAGCCTCCCATGCATGACTATCCGAGTCCTCCCGACTCTAGCCATGACTCCTTGCTTACCTATCCGAGTCATCCCGACTCTAGGCAAGTCTTCTTGCTTGGCTATCCGAGTCATCCCGACTCTAACCAAGACTTCATGCCTTTTACAAGGACTTCCTAGTGTGATCATGTGAATGCAAATGATGCAAACATTCATTTCAACATAGAACATGTGATCAATACATTCTATGGCACAAATAGACCTAAACATGTGAAAACACAATTAATCAAGTCTAGATGCAAAAATACATGAATAGAAACCTAAGCATGTGAAACACCTAACACATACACTCAAAGTCTCATTCACACACATAACACTTGAATCACAAAATGTTCATTAAGTCCTAATTCAAGATGCTATCAATATACAATCAAAGGCTAGATATATGAGATTAAAATCAATCAATATACTAGACAAAAATATAGAGCAAGGTTTTGAGATTTACATCAATCAAAACCTATATTCTCTAAATCACAAACAAATACACAAATCCTTGATTTCTTCAATCAAAGGACCAAATCAAATCTCAAAGTCATTTTAACACAAAATTAATTCAATTAAGTATCAAACAACCTAAGATGCCATTCTAATCACAATACAACTCACAAACAAATGTAAAACCTAGAATCATAAAATCTAGTCAACATAAGTCCACAAATTGAGTTTCAATTGGAATGATAATCAAGCTACCTTTTCAAATAGCTTTCATAAAATAATAACATAGATATAGAAGAAGAAACCCCAAGCATTTGGAAGGTCAAATAACAAGAAATCCCTAAGATGAGACCATTACCTCGGATTTTGAAGCTGGTTCGGAATTCAGTGATCAACCACTGGAAATCACGATCAAACAGCTACCAAACCACTTGGAGATGTTAGAGGACTCAAATACGAACACTCTCCAACTTGAATCACTCAAATCCGACTCCGGATGAGGAAGATATGGTGTTTTGAAGTTTGGAAAAATTGGAGAAAATGCCTTACGGGAAAACTGAAAAATTCTTCTTAGAAATTCAAAATGAGAGAGAGAGGGAAGAAATAGGAGGAGAGAGAAAAGATTTTTCGGCCAATCACGTGGTGCCACGTCACCCCCAGGCCTGGGGGGTGCGTGGCCCACACGGGAGCAGAGGGTGCTCCAGGCCGTGGGGCCCACGGCCTCAACCACGGCCAGCCCATGTGGCCCACGGCCTAGGCTGTCCTCTCCCGCACTCCCTCGGTTCGTCGGCCCGTATCTCGGGCGTCTGAATTCCGAATTCGAATCCGTTTTCGGATTACGAACCGTGACTCTCTCACGCACGAAAACGACTATACAACTTTTAAAAACGGTTGAGAAATCATCTCGGAAATCATCGATGAAGTCAACACAATGTAAGAGAACGTAAAGTGGCATAGTCAACACGTTTGGGCTCGAAACCTTATGAATGAGTAACCGAAACGACCGGAACTCAATAAGCCATTGAATAAGAACATGTTCAAGTCCTAAACACAAAATACAGAAACATACAAACACAAATACACACACATATGCTAGTTTCCGGACATAGTCCTAGAAAATGCAAAACACAAAGTTTATTAACTAAAAGTGAATGCATGAGCATATTTTGCCAAGTGTGTGAAAGTGAAATGTAAATGAAATAAAATCATGAAGGGACACACAAGAATGATATGTGTGAGTGTGTGCCTAGCCTTGTAAGAGATAAGAGGTCTTTGTATACCTTTGTAGACCGATAATGTCCGAAACTCTTAAAAGCCGGCAACTTGAACGAATAATGGTTGAGACGTCCTTCGTCTTCGAAATCCTTCATTTACTAACCACTAAACATTACAAGTAAAACACGTTTTGATATGGAATTAATGCCAACACTAATTATCAACCTAACAATCTCCCCCTTTGGCAAATTCCATGACAAAACCCCTAAACAAACACTAAAACAATTACAAAGAAAATTTGGTCACAATGAGTACAATGAGTTACACATATAGACACAAATTATAAATCAAGTCTTGAACTTCATCTTGGTCTTCTCTTGATATCACCTAAAAAAGAACTTGAAAGCACAAGAATATCCAAGAGACAACAAGTATGGCAATATCCAAGTATCCAATCATAGGCAAGAAAATAATAACATATAAGTTCAAATGGATCAAGTATGCTCCCCCTTAATACATACTATCCATCAATATATTCTAAGCCAAGATTCAACAAAAATATTACATGCCATATAGTTCAAGCTAGATACCAAATATACAAAAATATAAAACAACTAACATAAGACTAAGTAAGCTAGATATCTCCCATGTGTTTCTCATATTTCTCCCCCTTTTTGACATGATATGAAGCCAAAGGGAAAGAGTAAGAAATTATACCTCATGAAGCTCTCTAGCCACTTGTGCCACCAAGGAAAGAAGAACGGTGTGCGGATCTCACATATTGCCTTGTTGGAGTTGATTTTCCTTCCAACTCTTTGATCCTCTCATCTTGAGCAATAAGCTTTACACTAAGGTCTTCAATCTTCCTTTGTGACGCCTCAATTAACCTATGAGATTCTTCAACCTCTTTCCTCAATTTTAAAGCCCAACTAGGAAGAGCGGGTGAGTTAGGGACATGGTTAGAATCAAGAGAATCACCAAAAAGCCTAAGTACATCATTAGACTTTCCCTTGTCCTTGTATGACATGGTTGCCATACGTTTCTCACTCAACTTCTCTAAGGGAGGAAGCATAACATCACCATCAAGATTCCTCACACCTTTAGCTAAGCACAATTGAGTTATAAACCCCGGAAAAGCCAATTTCTTGTCCAAACGACTAGTACAAGCCGCACTTTGAATTTGCTCCACAAGCAATTCACCAAGGTTTATAGGTTGGTTA
This sequence comes from Acer saccharum, assembly GCA_030490815.1. Taxonomy (NCBI): domain Eukaryota; kingdom Viridiplantae; phylum Streptophyta; class Magnoliopsida; order Sapindales; family Sapindaceae; genus Acer; species Acer saccharum. The sequence goes on from CM059877.1 coordinate 34,984,470, forward strand.
GTAACCAAGGCATACACAATCTTAATCTTGTCTCTATTAAGCTCCGAAGCATTAGTAGAAACAATAAGATTGGAGCATACAAATAAATGCCAAAATGCACTAATTTTTGTTAGCTCACCTTGCCTAATAAAAGCACGTTTCCCCCACACAAAATCATCATCATCACAAAGAGTCTTACCCATTAAATCAAGGTTTTCCAAGACATCAACATCAAGGAAATCCGATTCAATGTCATCGGACAAGTTAAGAAATTCATTAACCTTCCTAGGGCAAACTCTAAAGACAACTTTCCTTATGCTAAGAGTAGCACTAGTCACAGTAGAACCGGATTTGTAAGCATTATAAAATTCTCTAACAATGGTCTCATTAGATACTCCTAACATATAGACCCATGAAATCCAATTCCTACTCTTAAGCACATCATAGACATATGATCCAATACAAGAGTCCAAGTCAATACCCCTTTCTTGAATTATCTTTTTACACCCAAAAATTCCCAATTCATCAACTTTGTTACCTTTGGAAATTTTGGACGAAATTGTAGGTTTCGACTTGGCAATGGGAGATGAAGAAGTGTTTCCACCAACCTTCTTTGCTTTACCCATGATCTTGCAACACAAAACAAACTAAAAACAAAGTGAGAGGAAACAAAGAAACAAATAAGAAACCAATAAACATATACAAAGGCAAAACACTATATTTAATAAATCACCATGCAAGTAAGAATTTATCAGAGCATCTTCATGATTTATCAAAAATAAGAATAATGCCAACAATTAACAACCTTGAAGAACATGTGAACATGTCATAAAAGAGAACAAGAATTTAGCATATTATGCTCCCCCTTGACAAGTGCCTCATCTAAAATCAAGAAAGACAAATGTTCACAAAAATCACCACACAATCACATCACAAGAAATTTTTATTAGATTTGCAAATAAGCTTCACATATCTAAGAGAGTTACATCAAGATTTTCAATCACTCTTATATGTCATCAAAAATTGCTAAAGTATCACAAATACTAATTAAGCAAAAGTGAGTGTGTGAAGATTTTGCTTCAAGTATATGAAAAGAAGTAGTTTGATAATCAAGCATGCATACAATTTCAACATCTATTCATCTTAGGCCTTTCCATAAAAAGGTCAAACCGGTTATCATCCGAAATTTTGCTTATAAAGAGAATAGATTTCAACATGTGAGCGTGTGTGTGCATGTGGCTCGTCAACCCATTTCTATTTGTCAACCCGAGCTCATTTGATTATTCAACTAAACTCCAAAAGCCTTTTATTTTTTATTTATTTTTTTTTTTATTAAGGTGTTAGGTTGATAATTAGTGTTGGCATTAATTCCATATCAAAACGTGTTTTACTTGTAATGTTTAGTGGTTAGTAAATGAAGGATTTCGAAGACGAAGGACGTCTCAACCATTATTCGTTCAAGTTGCCGGCTTTTAAGAGTTTCGGACATTATCGGTCTACAAAGGTATACATGACCTCTTATCTCTTACAAGGCTAGGCACACACCCACACATATCATTTTTGTGTGTCCCTTCATGATTTTATTTCATTTACATTTCACTTTCACACACTTGGCAAAATATGCTCATGCATTCACTTTTAGTTAATAAACTTTGTGTTTTGCATTTTCTAGGACTATGTCCGGAAACTAGCATATGTGTGTGTATTTGTGTTTATATGTTTCCGTATTTTGTGTTTAGGACTTGAACATGTTCTTATTCAATGCCTTATTGAGTTCCGGTCGTTTCGGTTACTCATTCATAAGGTTTCGAGTCCAAACGTGTTGACTATGCCACTTTACGTTCTCTTACGTTGTGTTGACTTCATCGATGATTTCCGAGATGATTTCTCAACCGTTTTTTAAAGTTGTATAGTCGTTTTTGTGTGTGAGAGAGTCACGGTTCGTAATCCGAAAACGGATTCGAATTCGGAGTTCGGACGCTCGAGATACGGGCCGACGAACCGAGAGTGCGCGGGAGAGGACAGCCCAGGCCGTGGGCCACATGGGCTGGCCGTGGTTGAGGCCGTGGGCCCCACGGCCTGGAGCCCCTTCTGCTCCCGTGTGGGCCACGCGCCCCCCACGGCCTGGGGGTGACGTGGCACCACAAGATTGGTCGAAATGTTCTCTCTCTCTCCTCCTATTTCTTCCCTCTCTCTCTCATTTTGAATTTCCAAGCAAAAATTTCAGTTTTCCCGTATACACTTCTCTCCAATTTTTCCAAACTTCAAAACACCATATCTTCCTCATCCGGAGTCGGATTTGAGTGATTCAAGTTGGAGAGTGTTCGTATTTGAGTCCTCTAACATCTCCAAGTGATTTGGTGGCTGATTGATCGTGATTTCAAGTGGTTGGACACTGAAATTCGTACCAGCTGCAGAACTTGAGGTTTGAGTCTCAACTTTGGGATTTCTTGTTATTTCACCTTCCATTTGCTTGGGGTTTCTTCTTCTATATATATGTTATTGTTTTATGAAAGCTATTTGAAAAGGTAGCTTGATTATCATTCCAATTGAAACTCAATTTGTGGACTTATGTTGACTAGATTTTATGATTCTAGGTTTTACATTTGTTTGTGAGTTGTATTGTGATTAGAATGGCATCTTAGGTTGTTTGATACTTAATTGAATTAATTTTGTGTTAAAATGACTTTGAGATTTGATTTGGTCCTTTGATTGAAGAAATCAAGGATTTGTGTATTTGTTTGTGATTTAGAGAATATAGGTTTTGATTGATGTAAATCTCAAAACCTTGCTCTATATTTTTGTCTAGTATATTGATTGATTTTAATCTCATATATCTAGACTTTGATTGTATATTGATAGCATCTTGAATTAGGACTTAATGAACATTTTGTGATTCAAGTGTTATATGTGTGAATGAGACTTTGAGTATATGTGTTAGGTGTTTCACATGCTTAGGTTTCTATTCATGGATTTTTGCATCTAGACTTGATTAATTGTGCTTTCACATGTTTAGGTCTATTTGTGCCATAGAATGTATTGATCACATGTTCTATGTTGAAATGAATGTTTGCATCATTTGCATTCACATGATCACACTAGGAAGTCCTTGTAAAAGGCATGAAGTCTTGGTTAGAGTCGGGATGACTCGGATAGCCAAGCAAGAAGTCTTGCCTAGAGTCGGGATGACTCGGATAGGTAAGCAAGAAGTCATGGCTAGAGTCGGGAGGACTCGGATAGTCATGCATGGGAGGCTCCCTAGAGGCAAGAGTGCCTTGGATAGGGAGTTGGCTAACATATTGGTAGGCCTAGGCGTATGGTTAGACATAGACTCCGATAGAGCGGGGTACACGGGATGTGTATGCACTCTTGAGGAATTTCTAATCTACCATCGATGTTGGTTGAGTGTGTTGTCCAATATATGGTGGTTCCGCATCATTGAGGGATTTCATACTTTCCAATAGGGTTGGGTAGGCTTAGACTTCACTAGGTTGGGTGAGCTAAAGATTGGTCACTTTGTGAATGTTCTATGTTTACTTTCCAATAATATAGTACCCAATGGTTGTAATTCAACCCGTGGATGTTTCCTCCTTGGAGGTTTTACCACGTTAAAAAAATCCCTTGTGTTAATTCTTTCTATCTCTTCTCTTATATTTTAATTGTATATTTTATTGTCTTGATTCATAATATTGACTTGTGATGTATTTTGAATCAAGTCTTTGTATAGTGTGATTAGTATATTCATTCTATAGATCAATTTGTATCTTTGATTCTTTTGAATATTGTAATATTTGTTTAGTGACATTTTGCTCACTCTTGTAACACATTGAACATCTTATGAAATACAAGTTTATTTTGTTGTTATGATTATTTGATATTTTACCTCACATGACTTGTTGATATACTTAGACATTTCAATTATGATTGTGTCATCATATTGTCTATGTATGTCTATCTTGGATTTTAGTGTTGTGTGTAAGGCTACCTTGAGGGACAAACGGATGTTTGTTCAAGGGTTTGAAAAAAGGTGTAAAAACCTATTCACCCCCCCCCCCCCCCCCCCCCCCCTCTAGGTATGCTTTAAGCAATTTAACTTCGTTTGTGTACATTCATAAGGCTTGAATCAAAGAATTTTTTTTTTTTTTATGATTCAATTCAACACTTCTTTGATTTTTCTAACATAAACATATACACCTCATGGCGGCTTTCACTCATCACAATGACGTAGCCCTTTCCAACATTGGGTGGCTTCACAACCAAGGTGTGTAGCCCTTTCCATGAGGGTGCTCGTTGAGTTCTATGTTGCCGAAGCAAATGGATACCAACCATTGGTCATTTTTAAATGTACTAGTCCTTAGGACTTCAAGGTGTATCCAAAGCGAACATCAATCAAGCTCAACATACTTAACAAAACATACAAGAGAAGCAAAGTGCATTTTTGAAACCAATTTAAAGGCTTAAAAGCACATGATCTAGAAGCAAGTAAAGAGACTTACTTAAGATCTCTACTTCTCAAGAGAGTAGCTATCAAAGAATATGAAGCTCACTTTATTCAAAAATTAGCCACTCAACAATCATACAAATAACAACACGCTTCATGAAATAAGATCAATGTGAACACTTATCACCAAAAGATCTTAAACTAGCAAATGTCAAAGAGTACCATATAAACACTATATTAGTTCTCAATTATGACATGCTTCATGAATGTGATACAAACAATGAGTTGATAGATGAAAAATCAAGTAAGCAAGCAATATGATATAGAGATACCTTCGCAAGCTATTTTCATCAAATACAAAGCCTTCACCCTTTTTATGAGTCCTCTTGGCTTGTGAGTCCTCATGACTACAAGTTATAGGTGTGTCGATTCCAAGAGACTAAAGGCAATGTAATCCAACTCAAACAAACAAAAAAAAATGACTTTCTCTAAAAGCCATAACAATAATGTTATCAAATAGATTCCAAAAAAAACTTCTCAAAAGTTAATCAACAAATTTTGACTATCAAAACAAACAAAGTGAGATAGCTATGTTCATGTCAAGTTGTAAAGATACAAAGCAAAAAGCTAAGCTTCTTATCAACGACACTAATCTTAAAGCTAACTCACATGTGCAACTTACACTAATGGTAAGAGCACTCACCCTTGACAAATTTTGTCTTGGGTGGACATACACGAACATCATCAAGATTCTCTTTGACCACAATGTTGAACCTAGAGTGAAGTTCTTCCACAACTTGATTCACAATAATATCATTAATACTCTTCTTCTCAACATTGTTAGCAACACATGCATGGTCAAACTTTGTAGGATATGCATTCTTCACCTTCCGGATATTCTTAGCATGCTTTGACAAATTATCATGCTTTCCATATTCAAAAACTTTAGCATGCATAGAATTAGGTCCAATCGCTCTATTCCTAGATGCATTTTCTAAGTTGCAATATTCAATGAATTTATAGCACTTGGGCTTGATATGACCTAAGGTATTGCAAAAATGACATATGGGAACAAAAGGAGAGATTTTACCTTCCGGTGGTGGTGGAGGACAAGTGGGAGTTTCAAGGGGTACCTTATTCTTCAATTTGTTCTTTTTCTTGGAACGTCTCTTCTTAGGAGCTTTCTCTTCAATGATAGCTTCGCTAGTAGGAAATGATGCTACTATGAGCTTCTCCTCAACCACCGCTACACTAGAGCTCTCTAAGTTCATATTTGAGATGATCCTATCCTTTTCAAGCAAAATACCCTCAACTTCGCAAAGCTTCTTTTCAATAGCATTCTTTTCACGCAAGAGCCTACGAGTTGTAGCAACAAACTCATCCACTTGAATCTTGATCAAGTCCTCCTTCTCATCAATCTCACTCAAGGCTAATTTCAACTTCTCCTCAAGAAACTTCACCTTAGCCAAAAGATCAATGTAGGATGGATTATCATTTAAACACTCTTGATGACTTTGATCAATCTCCTTATCCAATGAATCTTGATTAACATCCTCTAGAGTAGAGTGAGAAGCCATGAATGCAACAAAGTTGCTTACTAGCTCTTCTTCACTAGAAGACTCATCACTTGAGCTCTCCTCATCACTAGAGGCATCATCTTCACTCCATGTAGCCGCCATAGCCTTTCCCTTCTTGTCCCTCTTAGAATCACCACTAGGACAATCCGAAGCATAATGTCCAAGCTTCTTGCACTTGAAGCATTGAACCTTCCTATTGCTCTTAGCATGGCCACTCCTCTCATGAGGTGGAGTAAAGGACTTCTTGACTTCCTTGTCCCTTGAGTACTTGCCACTTGACTTGGCACCTTTCCTCATGAACTTCCTAAACTTCCTAACCAATAACGCCATCTCCTCATCATCATCGCTACTACTAGCTTCCTTGACAACCTTGAGAGCTAAACCCTTGTTCTTAGCCTTTGGTTTCATGCACGCCTCAAAAGTTTGAAGAGATCCTAGCAACTCATCTATGCTCATGACGTCAACGTCCTTACTCTCTTCAATGGCGGTAACCTTGGCTTTGAACCTCTTTGGAAGTGATCTAAGAATCTTCCAATTTAGCCTCTCACCGGAGATAGGAGTACCAAGTGCTTGGCATTGGTTGGCGATGTCTAGAAGCTTATCTTGGAAGTCAATAAACTTGTCTTCCTCACCCATTTGCAAAACCTCAAATTGGGAAGTGAGCAATTGAAGACGAGACTTCTTCACCGCTTTAGTCCCCTCATTGGTGACTTGGAGAGCCTCCCATGCCTCCTTAGCGGTTTCTAGGTTTTGAATGTAGGAGAATTGCCTACTATCAACACCTCCAAAAATAGCATTCACCGCCCGATGATGCCACTTTGCTAACTCAAACTCATTAGTAGACCACTCACTCCTAGGCTTGGAAACGGTCACTCCATCCACAATCTTGTTAGGAGCAAGGTAACCTTCTTCAACGGTCATCCAAGCTCTCTCATCAATAGATCGGATGTAAGCCTTCATCCTCAATTTCCAAAACCCGTAGTTGTGACCCTTGAGAAGAGGAGGCCTAGAATTCGAAGCCCCTTCGGTCATCACATCATCTTGGAAAACCATTCTAGCAAATACCTAAGCAATCCACTCGTAAGTGTAACCCGGATCTCGTCGAGTGCCATCCGACGACCCGCTCTGATACCAATTGAATGTACACAAACGAAGTTAAATTGCTTAAAGCATACCTAGAGGGGGGGTGAATAGGTTTTTACACCTTTTTTCAAACCCTTGAACAAACATCCGTTTGTCCCTCAAGGTAGCCTTACACACAACACAATAAGCCAAGGTAGACATACATAGACAATACGATGACACAATCATAAGAGAAATGTCTAAGTATATCAACAAGTCATGTGAGGTAAAAATCAAATAAACATAACAACAAAATAAGTTTGTATTTCATAAGATGTTCAATGTGTTACAAGAGTGATCAAAATGTCACTAAACAAATATTACAATATACAAAAGAATCAAAGATACAAATTGATCTATAGAATGAATACTCTAATCACACTATACAAAGACTTGGTTCACAATACATCACAAGTGAATATTATGAATCAAGACAATAAAATATACAATTAAAATATAAGAGAAGAGATAGAAAGAATTAACTCAATGGATTTTTTAACGTGGTAAAACCTCCAAGGAGGAAACATCCACGGGTTGAACTACAACCATTGGGTACTATATTATTGGAAAGTAAACATAGAACATTCACAAAGTGACCAATCTTTAGCTCACCCAACCTAGTGAAGTCTAAGCCTACCCAACCCTATTGGAAAGTATGAAATCCCTCAATGATGCGGAACCACCATATATTGGACAACACACTCAACCAACATCGATGGTAGATTAGAAATTCCTCAAGAGTGCATACACATCCCGTGTACCCCGCTCTATCGGAGTCTATGTCTAACCATACGCCTAGGCCTACCAATATATTAGCCAACTCCCTATCCAAGGCACTCTTGCCTCTAGGAAGCCTCCCATGCATGACTATCCGAGTCCTCCCGACTCTAGCCATGACTCCTTGCTTACCTATCCGAGTCATCCCGACTCTAGGCAAGTCTTCTTGCTTGGCTATCCGAGTCATCCCGACTCTAACCAAGACTTCATGCCTTTTACAAGGACTTCCTAGTGTGATCATGTGAATGCAAATGATGCAAACATTCATTTCAACATAGAACATGTGATCAATACATTCTATGGCACAAATAGACCTAAACATGTGAAAACACAATTAATCAAGTCTAGATGCAAAAATACATGAATAGAAACCTAAGCATGTGAAACACCTAACACATACACTCAAAGTCTCATTCACACACATAACACTTGAATCACAAAATGTTCATTAAGTCCTAATTCAAGATGCTATCATTATACAATCAAAGGCTAGATATATGAGATTAAAATCAATCAATATACTAGACAAAAATATAGAGCAAGGTTTTGAGATTTACATCAATCAAAACCTATATTCTCTAAATCACAAACAAATACACAAATCCTTGATTTCTTCAATCAAAGGACCAAATCAAATCTCAAAGTCATTTTAACACAAAATTAATTCAATTAAGTATCAAACAACCTAAGATGCCATTCTAATCACAATACAACTCACAAACAAATGTAAAACCTAGAATCATAAAATCTAGTCAACATAAGTCAACAAATTGAGTTTCAATTGGAATGATAATCAAGCTACCTTTTCAAATAGCTTTCATAAAACAATAACATAGATATAGAAGAAGAAACCCCAAGCATTTGGAAGGTCAAATAACAAGAAATCCCTAAGATGAGACCATTACCTCGGATTTTGAAGCTGGTTCGGAATTCAGTGATCAACCACTGGAAATCATGATCAAACAGATACCAAACCACTTGGAGATGTTAGAGGACTCAAATATGAACACTCTCCAACTTGAATCACTCAAATCCGACTCCGGATGAGGAAGATATGGTGTTTTGAAGTTTGGAAAAATTGGAGAAAATGCCTTACGGGAAAACTGAAAAATTCTTCTTAGAAATTCAAAATGAGAGAGAGAGGGAAGAAATAGGAGGAGAGAGAAAAGATTTTTCGGCCAATCACGTGGTGCCACATCACCCCTAGGCCATGGGGGGCGCGTGGCCCACACGGGAGCAGAGGGTGCTCCAGGCCGTGGGGCCCACGGCCTCAACCACGGCCAGCCCATGTGGCCCACGGCCTGGGCTGTCCTCTCCCGCGCTCCCTCGGTTCGTCGGCCCGTATCTCGGGCGTTCAAACTCTGAATTCAAATCTATTTTCGGATTACGAACCGTGACGCTCTCACGCACGAAAATGACTATACAACTTTGAAAAACGGTTGAGAAATCATCTCGGAAATCATCGATGAAGTCAACACAACGTAAGAGAACGTAAAGTGGCATAGTCAACACGTTTGGACTCGAAACCTTATGAATGAGTAACCAAAATGACCGGAACTCATTAAGGCATTGAATAAGAACATGTTCAAGTCCTAAACGCAAAATACAGAAATATACAAACACAAATACACACACATATGCTAGTTTCCGGACATAGTCCTAGAAAATGCAAAACACAAAGTTTATTAACTAAAAGTGAATGTATGAGCATATTTTGCCAAGTGTGTGAAAGTGAGATGTAAATGAAATAAAATCATGAAGGGACACACAAGAATGATATGTGTGAGTGTGTGCCTAGCCTTGTAAGAGATAAGAGGTCTTTGTATACCTTTGTAGATCGATAATGTCCGAAACTCTTAAAAGCCGGCAACTTGAACGAATAATGGTTGAGACGTCCTTCGTCTTCGAAATCCTTCATTTACTAACCACTAAACATTACAAGTAAAACACGTTTTGATATGGAATTAATGCCAACACTAATTATCAACCTAACAACTTTAGTTGAATATCATTATCTTTGAGAGCTACTCACTTGAGAAGTAGTGATCTTAAACAAGTATCTTTTATTGTTTCTAGATCATGCACTTGAGCTTGAAAATCTTATTTTTTGAAAAGTGCACTAATGCTTCTCTTGTATGTTTTAGTTTTTGAGTTTTTGTGGTTGAATATGTGTAGATAATGGATGCATCTAGAAGTTTATTGTTAAGTACATGATAGATGACCTATGGTATGTATCCATTTTGCTTCGGCACTACATAGTAATCAACGAGCACCCTCATGGAAAGGGCTACACACCTTGGTTGTGAAGCCACCCAATGTAGGAAAGGGCTACGCCATTGTGATGAGTGAAAGCCGCCATGAGGAGTATATGTTTTGTTAGTAAAATCAAAGAAGTGTTGAAATGAATCATTAAAAAAAATATATCTTTGATTCTAAGCCTAAAAGAAATGAAAAATAAAAGGCTTATTGGTGTATAGTTGAGAATTGTGAAAAAGCTCGGGTTGACAAATAGAAACGGGAAAATGAGCCACATGCATACACACGCTCATATGTTGATATCTATTCATTTTAAAAGCAAAAACCGGATGAATATCGGTTTGACCTATTTTTGGAAAGGCTTTAGATGGATAGGTGTGGATAGAGTTTGCATGTTGATATCACAATTACTCCTACTATATATTTGAGAAGCATTCACACACACACATTTTGCTTATGTGCTTGATTCATTAGCAATGTGAGAATATTTTTGAGAGATTAATGAAAATCTATGATTCTCTCTTGGACTTTGACAAGTTATGAAATATTTTCTCTTATTGCTTGATTGTGTGATTGTGTGATGTCCCTTGTGAACAAATCTACTTGTTGATAATATGTGGAGCATATGTTAAGGGGGAGCTTTAGTTTATTCAACTTTCGCTTTCTATACAATTTGTTTGCTTAATATCTCGTTCTTTATCTCTTGTGTCCCTTGTCTATTCCTTGACAAAAAGGGGGAGAAAATGTATACCTCACCATGTTTGATATTGAGGAGATTTTGTATACTTCACACTTTATGTGGAAAAATGTTCCAAATGTGTGTTCATATTCCTCTTTGTGCTTAATAGTGACTTTGTCTTAAGGGGGAGAATTCTTGTCTTAAGGGGGAGAAAGAATTCTTTCGTGATAATGTTAAGGATGGTTGATCCTTGGGAATTAGGAAATTAAGGGAATGCTTTAATATGAACATATTTTATTCACTTGAGATAATGCATTTGTGTATGAGATAAGGGATATCTTCTATGTTTGTTGTTTGGTTAAATAACTCACCATTCTTCTTTAGAGAAGATCTCTTGTTTGGTTGCTATTTTCTCTCATAGGTACTTTGAAGACCGAAAGAGGAATTCTTGAAGACTTGAAGACTTTTTAGTCTAGGAATTTCTTTATAATGTGAGATTGAGAGTATGCTATCATCTTGAGTTTATTTGAGTGAAACATTGTATGGTGAGGTTGAGTGTTTTTGCCATGGAATAGCCAAAGGGGGAGATTGTAAGGTTTATGATTTGTATTGGCTTGATTCCATTGCAAAACACTCTATGTTTGTATTAGTTGTTGCTTAGAACATTATTTGAAGAAAGGAAGCTTAAAGAGTGAAGAGCAACGTCTAGTGCAAAAGTCGTCTTCAAGAGGTGAAAAACGTCAAAGGTAAATCTTGACTTCTATCCTCTTGCAAGGCGTTAGCGCACACACACACAATTCATACATGTGTGTCCCTGCATCATGGTTCAAACATTTGGTATAACACATTCACACACTTCATAGCATGCTCATGCATTGATCTTGTATTGACAAACATTGTGAAATTGCATGCTTTGTGTCTATCTCTTTGATATGGCATGCTTGTGTGAATATGTGTTTATTTGTTTGTGTATTTTGTGTTTAGGACTTGAACATGTTCTCATTTAATGCCTTATTGAGTTCCGGTTGTTTCGGTTACTCATTCATAAGGTTTCGAGTCCAAACAAGTTGACTATGCTACTTTTCGTTCTCATTTATTGTGTTGACTTCATCGTCGGATTCTGAGATGATTTCTCAACCATTTTTCAAAGTAGTCATAGTCGTAGTCGTAGTCGTGCGTGAGGGAGTCACAGTTCGTAATCCGAAAACGGATTTGAAATCGGAGGTCGGATGCCCAAGATATGGGCTAAAGAACCGAAGGAGCGCGCGAGAGAAGTCGGGATCACATGTAGCCACAAGGGCTGCCCGTGTGGGAGGCCGTGGGCCCCACGTGCCCCCCACGGGGAGGTGATGTGTCGTCTTCTGATTCGCTCGTAAAATTTCTCTCTTCCCTCCTTTTAAGTTCATCTTCTTCCCTCCACACTCTCCAAGAATTTTGAAGAACACTTGAAGATTTTTTCAGTAGAATTCTACATTTTTAGTTTTCTTGTTTTGATCATATCTCTCTCATACGAACTCATAATCAATCGATTCAAAAACCAAAATTATTGTTCTCGAAGAGAGCTACAAACCCCAAGCATTTCTAGAGGCAGCTGACTTCACTATTTTTCTCAGCTGATGCATTTTCAGTACGTGGTCAGTATGTATGTTTCAACTTCTTCTTTTTCGATTTCATCTTTGATCATCTCTTGACTCTTACTATTTGATTGATGAAATTTGTTGAGAAGTATGTTAGATCACTTGCTAGGGTTGTTTGATCATTTGTTAATTGAGTTTTAGCTTTGTGATTTGTTTTGAACATGTATGTGCTAAACTTGATTGTGTATGAAATTGATTCTAGAAATTGAATATATGATGTATCTCATATTATTTTCTAGGTTCTATTTCTTGATCTAAGAACTAGGTTTTTAGTGTGATAAATTGAATATTCATACCTTTGTTCTTATTGATTTGCATGTCTTGATTTCTAGATAATTTTGTGATTGTGTGTTGAAATCATATTCTAGACTATCATTGAACATGTACATTTTGCTTGATTGATCATCTAGCTTAATTTGATTGTGTTTGCATCATTTGCATCACTTTAGATCATAGCCTTGCATTAGGTTGAAGTCTCTAGCAAAGTGAGTGAAGCTTTGTGGATAGAGCAAGGAAGACTTTATTAGAGTTTGGAGGACTCGGATAATCAAGCAAGGGAGTCTTGTCTAGGGTCGAGAGGATTCGGATAGGCAAGCAAGAAATCTTCCTAGAGACGTGAGCGTCTTGGATAGGAAGTTGCTTTCTAGAGGTGTAGGACACATCTCGGATTGGAAGTAAGCTTGGTGATTCACTAGCCCGAGGGTAGATTAGGAGTTGATAGCTTGAGCGGATATCATGAGTGATGGCTTGAGTGTGTAAGTCCTTTTTCATATAGTGGATTGCTTTGCTGGTGGTTGTGGTATCAACCCGTGGATGTTTCCTCTTTGAGGTTTTACCACGTTAAAACACTTGTGTTCATTTTCGCTTTTACTTTTCTTTATCTTCCATTTCTTTCATTGATTGCATATCTTGTAAATTGATTAACTCTTGTATAAGTGAAATCAACTAATTTGTCAAATTTAATCAAGTGTGCATTTTCATTGATATATTCCGTATTATTTTTAATTGGAAGAATTTGGAGCCTATACCTATTCACCCCCCCTCTAGGTATATTTCACTACTACATTAAGGGAAATTTCACCAACCAAGTGGTGCCACGTCACCCCCTGGCCGTGGGGGGTGCGTGGCCCACACGGGAGCAGAGAGTGCTCCAGGCCGTGGGGCCCACGGCCTCATCAACGGCCAGCCCATGTGGCCCACGGCCTGGGCTGTCCTCTCGCGCGCTCCCTCTTTTCTTCGGCCCGTATCTTGGGCGTCCGAACTTCGATTTCAAATCCATTTTCTGATTACAAACCATGACTCTCTCACGCATGACGAAGACTATACAACTTTGAAAAATAGTTAAGAAATCATCTCGGAAATCATCTCGGAAATCATCGATGAAGTCAACACAACGAAAGAGAACGAAAAGTAGCATAGTCAACATGTTTGGACTCGAAACCTTATGAATGAGTAACCGAAACGACCGAAACTCAATAAGGCATTAAATAAGAACATGTTCAAGTCCTAAACACAAAATACGGAAACATACAAACACAAAGACACACACATATGCTAGTTTCCGGACATAGTCCTAGAAAATGCAAAACACAAAGTTTATTAACTAAATATGAATGCATGAGCATATTTTGCCAAGTGTGTGAAAGTGATATGTAAATGAAATTAAATCATGAAGGAACACACAAGAATGATATGTGTGAGTGTGTGCCTAGCCTTGTAAGAGATAAGAGGTCCTTGAATACCTTTGTCGACCAATAATGCCCGAATCTCTTAAAAGCCGGCTTCTTGAATGAGTTGTGGTTGAGACGTCCTTCGTCTTCAAAATTCTTCAATTACTAACCACTAAACATTACAAGATAAACACGTTTTGATATGGAATTAATGCCAACACTCATTATCAACCTAACATCTTCAAAATAGAGTTAAGTCAAGAAATTTACCTTCCTTGAAGCTCTTCATTCCACAATAAGGTTTTCTTCCATTCTAAGCTACCCTTACATATAGAACCCCATTGTGATTTTGCCAACGAAATACGCCAATCAAAAGTGAGGCACTTACATCCATACTACATGGTATGCTCCCATTCATTAGGAATTTAGGATGCAATATATCGGGTTGGGTTCATGCTCGTTTAAGTAATCAGACTGAAATCAACTATCTAAAAATGGTGTCACATGTGTCCATTAGGGGGTAAATTTGTCCAAACACTGTATTTGGGTGGACAATTTTACTCCCAATGGACACATGTCATGCTTCTTTGAGAAAATCTTGTATGCACACGGTGCAATACACCCTAGTCAATGGGTGCATGCCACGTTGCAGGGAGAACACATTTGATTGTTGTCCTTGCCACATGGCATGCACCCATTGGTTGGGTGCAATGCACCAGGTGCATGCAAGATTCTGTCGTTTCTGAGAGGGGGTAATGCTTACAATTAACCTTTAAAACTGGGGTAAGCAGCATTACCTGAACCCTTCTATTAGAGCTTATTTGACTTAAATTTTCTATTACAATTCTCTGTCATCTAACTCGATTTAGATTCAATCGCAATCACCTTAGTACTGGTTTTCCTTCAAAACGTGTGTGTTGGTCACAATCATCTACCTTTCGCTACTTCGCATTATACCAGAGATATGGAGTCCGAGTCGTCGGACAATGAGAATGAATTAGGCAGGTGGGATCGAGTGGTTTCCTAGGTAAGTAGAAGCTCCGAGGCTATCAAACTGCTACTGGACGAGTTCATGGCATTAAACGAAGTAAAGAAAAAAAATGCTTCTAGGAAAATAGCAGGAAGGATTTCTTTAGAGGCCCACGTCGATCAACTGGAGACAGATGTAGAGGCCTTGAAGAGAATAGATAAACCACGGAAAGCTATTTCTCTCCGCAACCGTTTCAACCGGCAACACCGACCTTTTTCATTGAAAGATCTGACATCAACTTCAAGGAATTTTTTGTAAATCCAATTAAAGCTTTTAGATTATCGTTGTTATTGTGTAATCTACGAAATTTGCCTTTCCGTTTGTTGTTTTTTGCTGGTTATTTGCTAGTTATTTGCTTGGTTTGCGATTAAAACCTTGGTACCTGTAGATTCGCTACATCTACTGCTGTGGTTTCCATTTTTAGATTAATAGTTGTGAATTTTGTGTAGGTTAATCCCAGATATGTGCAGACCTTTCTAAGTCCTTGCAGTTTCATCTCCCTCGGTACTGCTTTTGTTTTATTTGTGTTTCCAGTACAACAAAATACATCATCATTCGTCAATCATGTTTTTATTCTTACGTGAGGTTCACCTTCACCGTTCTTTAACAACGGATGATACAGATTCAAAGGTTTCAGTGTATTACCCATTTATTTATGTTCTCTATAACAAATCTGAACTCTGAAGTACATCCAAACTGGATATCTCACAATTCATAAAATAATTTGGTCTTGTGAATGGTGATAGTGTGATACAACTATCATGTGCAAATGGTAAGTTCAGTCGTACATCATGGGAAATCAAAAACAAGAATCCAAGGTTAACGACGATGCATTTACGACATAGAAAGGCATAAAGGTTGTGTGGGGTTGGCTCGACCATTGAATAAGGGTTATAATTGAAACTGACTATATAATTAGTGGTGAAGAGATAGAGACATAGAGTCGGTTCCCCCCCCCCTTTTTTTTCCTTTACTTTTCTTGTGCTTGTTTGGGATAAATTTTACTTTTACCTTGCTGACAGGGATGAGTGGAAGAAGAGAAGTAAAATCCTGAGCATTTTAATGTTTTGTTTTTATTGACCCTTCAATTTCAATCTAATGCCCAATAACTAATCCAGCAAGTATACTAGTATCAATAAGAGTAAAGCTATTGGACCCAAAAAAACCAACCCAAATTTTTAACTCAAACCCATGTGGCAACATCACATGGGATCTTGGAAAGAGTGATGTGGGCCCATGTTGCGTGTGATGTTGCCACATGGCATTTGGGTTAGAATTTGGGTTGGTTTTTTGGGTCCAATAGCATTACTCAGTATATGGTAGCTGAACCAAAAAATTTAAATAAATGAAAATACAGTGTGCGAAACGAGCGACGACTGTATTAGTCAAAATATATACTATAAAAGATCTACTGTGCATAAGATAACGAAAATAACTCTTGCTGTATAAAAGTAAAAACGCAATATCGGAAATCGGATGGATTAGATAAGATTGTTGTCCTGAAGGTGGATAAAAGCCCATCTTACTAAAAGAAAACGTCTTTTACCAAACGAAGCCCAATAGGTAATCAATATATAATAAGAATAAGAACCTCTAATCGAAGATATCATCGTCTGTATTTGGAGACAATGTTTATGCATTGTTCGAACAAGAAAATCATCGGTGGGGTATATCTGGACAAGTCTTTCTACAGCCAAGTTGCATGGTTCGCAATGGATTCAAATGTTGTCTGTGGAAAGTAAAAATGATCCTTAATACTACAAAATTCTTTATGCGAGGAAAAGACAAACAACTTATACGAAACACGGTAGCAGAATAAATTCCTTACACGATAAAAATCTACAACAATAGATTACACGATCTAATACACAAGCTAAGAAAAGACAAACATGCAACAACATTCTTTACGCGAGGAAAAGACAAAAAACTTATACGAAACATGGTAGTAGAATAAATCCCTTACACGATTAAAATCAACAACAATAGATTACACGATCTAATACACACGCTAAGAAAAGACAAACATGAAGCATGCAGATTAAACTTGGAGGATTTTGCACTAACGAATTACACGACCACAAGATAAAGGGGATGGACAAAAAAAAAAATTAAAAAAAAAAACTACAGCGTTGGTAACTCATAAAAGGCTGTTTTTATCAAATTTACAGCATAAACAACGTAGTCCGATGTGGGGTACAAGATTGTGTACATGAAGTTCTCATTTCGTACTTGTTAACGGATCAGGAATCTCTGTGTTTTTTTGTTCCCCTTAGATTTGCACTAGATTGTTGAGACTTGAGACTTGAGACCTAATAATAAATGAAAATAGCTGTGCCTACCTATGGTTGCTATGCAAGAAGAGATCCGTGAACATGTAGGGAAAAAATAATAAATAAAAGTGTTACACGCAGCGGAAGCGATACTAATAACGATTTAGTGACTTTTAAAATTTTTCCTTTATGAACCTTAAACCCTTTTAATCAATAAACATGCATATATATCAACAAAAGTAAATTACCTTTTGTCGCGTGATCCGATTGACTTACGTCGATGGTAATCCGCAAGACCTTCAATCCGAGCACGAACGTGGATCACCTAGGAGCGTGGTCTCCCTTTCCTTTGAATTGCAAACCTGTGAATGGACCAAACAAATACTTTCTTTTCTTTGTTAGTCACAAAACAATCAAAAGAATGTCAAAATTATTCCGGTCACTTTTGAGTTCTCAATCTTATGATCGAAACTCGCGTGAACCTAGATCGATATCGTATACACAAGCTTATTGATGATTAAGCAATTGTATACTATCAAAGAATAATTTTTCACTCCTTTTTGTCTTTCTAGAA
The DNA here is from genome assembly GCA_030490815.1 of Acer saccharum. Classification (NCBI taxonomy): domain Eukaryota; kingdom Viridiplantae; phylum Streptophyta; class Magnoliopsida; order Sapindales; family Sapindaceae; genus Acer; species Acer saccharum. The sequence goes on from CM059877.1 coordinate 35,002,482, forward strand.
TAAAAACTCTCTTAGAATTAAGAAGAAGAAGAAAGAAATAAAAAACTCAAGCACCAATGATTGATGTGGCCGAACCCTATAAGAACATATATATAGGTTGGCCGAATTTTTCTTCTTTTTCCTTTAGGGTTGCCGAATTCTATGTAGTCTAAGATTAGGGTTGGCCGAATTTCATCATGTCACTTATATAGGGTGACTAAAATTCAACCCTAATTCTTTTTAACTTTATAGACTTCAAACCCTAATCCAACTCTTTTATTTTTATTCTTTTATTTGACTAAATAAAAAAGAAAAAAAAAAAAAAAAAGACTCCTTATTTGATTAAATAAATAAAACTAATTTATTTATTTACTTATCAAACAAGTCTTTTACTTTTAGGAAAGATTTGTTTCTTTAATTAAACAATTAATCAATAAATCAATTAATTCTTATTTAATTAAAACAAATGAAACAAAATAATATTTTTAGGTTAAAACCTTAACCTAGCCGCCCCACTTGTATAAGGTTGGGCCTAACATTATTTTCTTATTTCATTTAATCCATTGGACTTTAAATAAAAAGCCCACATGTGAACCAGACCCATTCTTACTAAAAGAAACAAGCCCACATGTCTTTCATTAATATATTAATATAATTGAGCAGCCCATTACTTAAATAATGTGCAAATTATATTCTTAATATATTAAATGCAATTCTAGATGGACCCTTAAATTGGTCCGGTAGAATATATCAAGTGATCCATGCAAGTCCGTGTGGATTAGGGATCTTGGCGGGCCATCTAAATTTAAGCTTCAATAGACATAACCTAATCACAATCAACAAATGATTCACTTAGGTCCGATCCATTAATTTTAACTCATTCCACTAAAGAGCTAAAACTGAACTCTTAAATAAAGATAGAAAAGGAAGATGCTCCTCATTCATACCCTAGACAATCATATTGGAGATAGTGTATCCTCGTGATTAATATCAGTAATCGCCAAGAGTTCATAGACCGCCTATAACTCTCCAAGTTACCATATTTACTCATATGACCACGTTTTGAACTTGGATATTTTGACTTGTCCAGAAGCCACGTTTTCAATAGACACTATTGAAAACTCAACGTTGAGATTTAATATCCAATTACCTCAAAACATCCATATGATGATATTATACTCTCATTTAATTAAATGGAGCCACGATGTCCATATCTATAAATGAAGTCCTCTATCGATTAACAAATGAATATCACCAAATTATCGAGGATAGACTATGCGATATAATCGTACTCATTGATAACTCAAATGATATCACTTGCAACCATAAGTCCATCATTTATCTCGGGATTAAGATAGACTCTCCGATTGTTCTGATAATGAAAAAACTATTATCTATTGACGGTTTTAGATAAAGCTTTTCATTGTGATCCAGTTCAATGCACCCAGTGCACTAGATCCTTTTGCTCGAAGACACTCCGATGATTTTAGACTCATCATATCTCATTTGATCCCACTCAAATGCTAGCAAAAGAATTCTACAACTTTAACAAGATAAAGGTGCCCAACCTTTAACTTAAGTTGTGAACAATATTCAAGACTAACTAAAGAATTGTGTCTACCACATATATATCCAGATGTACGAACAATTCTTCTTTTCCCATAGTCTTTAGACCTTATGATTATTTACTTTGACAATTATAATATAAACTATAAATGCTATACGATTTGTTAAACCAGAAATCACTTTATTAATATGAAAAAGATTGTTAATTACAACATTACACTCTTGCTATTGAGCATAATCCTAACAGAACATCCCTTGTAAATATAAGAACATATCAGTCATCTAGTATTGCAAAATCTTTATAAGTAGATCGGTAACTTTTTCGGAGATGTTTTTAAGGGGGATAAGTAACCTATAAATTCTTTGGGAAGAGACCAGACTGGAGGAGAACCTACTCGATTGAGGTTTGTAATATCGTAAGCTGATATTACAAGCAGGGACTACTCAAACAACTGAATGAAAGAAAAATTAAATAGATCACATAGTACACGCATTTTCCTTAAAACCAAAGCAGAATGACACATTGTCGATGAATCAACCTAAGAGTGCCGATAAAAGGTTCTCAAATCGGAGGAACTTGTTGGTGCAGCATTCAAAACCGGGTCATGATATCACCTGATGGATTAGGGTTAATAGCCAGAGGGACAAGTTTGTCTATTGTGTCCAGGTCTGTGATATATACTGCAAGTGCGTGGAGGCTTGGTTGGCCCAAATGCATCAAACGCTGGTTTTCGGCACCCTGATTTGTTGTGTCCCTTTTCAGAGCAATTTGAACAAGTCTCCTGGTTGTACTTAATGGACTTTCTCTGTCCTCCAGACTGTCGACGCAATTTTAGCTCGTGCTCGGGACCTGATAAATTCTTGTTTATACCTAATGCAGAAAGGCTTACCAGATCAACAAGGTGCAATGGATTGTCATCATGTGTAGGTGTTAGGATTATGCTCAATAGCAAGAGTGTAATGTTGTAATTAACAATCTTTTTTCATATTAATAAAGTGATTTCTGGTTTAACAAATCGTATAGCATTTATAGTTTAATATTATAATTGTCAAAGTAAATAATCATAAGGTCTAAAGACTATGAGAAAAGAAGAATTGTTCGTACATCTGGATATGTATGTGGTAGACACAATTCTTTAGTTAGTCTTGAATAATGTTCACAACTTAAGTTAAAGGTTGGGCACCTTTATCTTGTTAAAGTTGTAGAATTCTTTTGCTAGCATTTGAGTGGGATCAAATGAGATATGATGAGTCTAAAATCATCGGAGTGTCTTTGAGCAAAAGGATCTAGTGCACTGGGTGCATTGAACTGGATCACAATGAAATACTTTATCTATAACCGTCAATAGATAATAGTCTTTTCATTATCAGGACAATCGGAGAGTCTATCTTAATCCTAAGATAAATGATGGACTTATGGTTGCAAGTGATATCATTTGAGTTATCAATGAGTACGATTATATCGCATAGTCTATCCTCGATAGTTTGGTGATATTCATTTGTTAATCGATAGAGGACTTCATTTATAGATATGGACATCGTGGCTCCATTTAATTAAATGAGAGTATAATATCATCATATGGATGTTTTGAGGTAATTGGATATTAAATCTCAATGTTGAGTTTTCGATAGTGTCTATTGAAAACATGGCTTCTGGACAAGTCAAAATATCCAAGTTCAAAACGTGGTCATATGAGTAAATATGGTAACTTGGAGAGTTATAGGCGGTCTATGAACTCTTGGCGATTACTGATATTAATCACGAGGATACGCTATCTCCAATATGATTGTCTAGGGTATGAATGAGGAGCATCTTCCTTTTCTATCTTTATTTAAGAGTTCAGTTTTAGCTCTTTAGTGGAATGAGTTAAAATTAATGGATCGGACCTAAGTGAATCATTTGTTGATTGTGATTAGGTTATGTCTATTGAAGCTTAAATTTAGATGGCCCGCCAAGATCCCCAATCCACACGGACTTGCATGGATCACTTGATATATTCTACCGGACCAATTTAAGGGTCCATCTAGAATTGCATTTAATATATTAAGAATATAATTTGCACATTATTTTATTAATGGGCTACTCAATTATATTAATATATTAATGAAAGGCATGTGGGCTTGTTTCTTTTAGTAAGAATGGGTCTGGTTCACATGTGGGCTTTTTATTTAAAGTCCAATGGATTAAATGAAATAAGAAAATAATATTGGGCCCATTTACTCTAAGTGGGGTGGCAAGGGTTAATTTTTAACCTAATATATTATTTTGTTTCATTGTTTTAATTAAATAAGAATTAATTAATTTATTAATTAATTGTTTAATTAAAGAAACAAATCTTTTCTAATCAGGAAATATATTTCCTAAAAGTAAAAGTAAAAGACTTGTTTGATAAGGAAATAAATAATTAGTTTTATTTATTTTAATCAAATAATAAGTCTTTTTATTTAGTCAAAATAAAAGAATAAAAGATCTATGAGTTGGATTAGGGTTTGAAGTCTTAAAAACTGGATGGAAATTAGGGTGCAACATAAGCCTATTGTGGGCATGTATTTTGCGGCAACCCTAGTTATTTCTAGGTTAGTGTAAGGATTCCCATATCTTGATTGGCTTATTTCGTGGACAAACCACGTGTTGGGGATTGTATGTAAGGGTAGCTTAAGTGATTGATATTTAAGCTCAAGACCCTCTCATGTCCTCAAGGTTGATAAGCACCAAAGGTAAATTCTAGTGCTTACTTGCTTTGAAGAGATCTAGTTGCACACACACACAACTCATGCATAAATCTTATTCTTGTATGTTGTGTGTTTTATATGTGTGCATGCATGTTCTTGAACATCTCTTCTTGCATGTTTTATTTTAATTGCATCTTGTTCATTGAAATGCCATGACATGTTTAGGTATTAGGATGCATTCACTTCCCACACTTGCACTTCATTATTAGTCTTAAGTGTGGTGTAATTCGTTTCCGTTTGTGTGATCGGAAACGTCCGCGCTTGCACGATGGTGTGCATGTCTTAGCGCGATGGTTGACCACTTGAGAAGGTCTCATTCTTCTCTTGGATAAGTGGTAGTTTTGATTTGATTGTTTGGAGTAAAGTGTCTAGTTTCAAAAGATTAGATTTCAATGTTTTAAATGTTTTTCAAAACTGACCTTTGCATGGTCTTGTGACCATAACTTTTTATACAAAGCTTCAAAATGAGTTTTGAAAATTTCTATACAACCTAGACACCCATACCTTTCCAACGGTATATTATTCGTAATATTTCATGACCGTTTGAATTGGTTTTAAAATCTCCAAAGTTACAACCAAAACAGGGCAACTCTGTTGTTGTCCGTTTCTGACCTTTGGTCACTCAATTGACCATAACGTTTTCTACAGACATTGAAATGTCATTCTATAAAAACGAATAGAAAGTAGACTTCCATACCTTTCCAACGATATATCATACGAAAAGTTTTGATGTCGTTTGGTTATGTTTCAAAGCTCTCGAATCTTGAGTCGCTGCACTGACGCGAGTACCGCGAAAATGCCCATATTTTTTCCATTTCTTCCAAAACGACATAGTTTCACTTGGGCATTATAAATACATATCTTTCTCATCATTTTAAGGGGTGTGCCACAAAATCAAACCCTAGAGAGAGAGGCTCCATATTCTTGAGAGAGAAAGAGAGATTTGAGAGAAAATCAAATCAAGAACTCTCCTTTAACCACTCAAATCAAATCCCTTTTGCATCATATTTCATATTGCATCTTCTATTACTATATAGAATGCATCCATGATTGGATTTGCATCATCACAACTTGCTTGGTAAGATTTTGATTAAGTTCATCTTTTTGATTATTTTTATTATCAAGCTATTCTCTTTATTTTACTTGTATGTTTTGATCATATGATAAATACAAGATTAGAGAATTAATTGTGATGAATTGATTGAGTGTTGTATTGTGATAGATATCTAGGTTTTTATAATCTATGTTTATCTAAGCTATTATGACATGTCATTTAGCACTTGATATCTAGGATTGATTTTAATTGATTATATCATCATCCTAGATAAGCATCTAAGGTTCCCTAGCCTTGTTTGTATTTGAATATTCATACATATTCACATAGGTTGCATAATCTCTTCTTAGAGAATTAAGACTAGAGGCTAAGAGTGCTTAGGCCTCAAGCAAATTGGAATAGGGTTGCTAATAAAGGCCCGCTGGGTAGAAGTGTGGGGTTACAGACCGGATTGTTAGACGAGGTCTACATAGGTTGTAAACTTCATTTCAATTAGTGATTTCGAGTTCCGAGTGTGGCGCACTATACAGCCCGTGGTTTTTCCCAGTGGTTGGGTTTCCACGTATACATCAAGTGTCATTTTTAATTCCGCACTATATTACACTTGCTTGTATTTTTGACTAGTAGGGTCATTTTCGTAATATTGACTTGTATGCGAAAATTGGGTAATAATAGCTAAAATCTATTCACCCCCCCCCCCCCTCTAGATTAATATAATTGATAACACGCCTCGAGTATTTAGTTATTTACAATTGGTATCAGAGCGGGTTCCTAGATATACTTAGGTGATCCTTTGCTTATTTTTTTGGTGTGTTTTGCATTTGTGTGATTTGTGCTCATTCATACATTTTGCATTCATTTGAATTCATTCACTATACACTATGAGTGGATTCGGTGGCAACCATGAGGGTGCTTCAAGCACACGGCCTCCTCTCCTCACCGGTGTGAATTATGCCTCATGGAAAGGCAAGATGGAGGCGTATGTGTGCCAAATCCATAATAGGGCATGGATGGCGATTGAAGATGGGTATGCACCTCTTATGAAGACTCCCACGAGTGGTGGAGAACAAGTACTCAAGCCAAAGGCCCAGTGGTCACCTGAAGAGTTTGAGACTTCAAAATGGAATAGGAAGGCATGGCATGCTCTTCTATGTGCAGTGGATGAGAATCAGTACAAACTGATTCAGAACACTAGGATAGCCAAGGAGGCATGGGATATCCTAGAGGTTGCACATGAGGGAACCGATGTGGTTAAGGATTCCAAGCTACAAGTCCTTCAAACGCAATTTGAGTTGCTTAAAATGGAGGAGGACGAGTGCTTCAATGACTTTGAAGTCAAGTTGATGGATATTGTCAATCAAAGCCATCAACTCGGTGATCCTTATTCGGATAGGAGAGTTAAGCAGAAAATTATGAGGTCTCTCCCCGCTAGGTTCGAATCAAAAATGACGGCTTTAGAGGAGAATAGCACTTACAAGGATATGAAGCCGAGCGAGGTGATTGGAAGACTCCTCGCCTATGAATCTAGGAAGGCTCCTAGTATTTCACCTCCTAAAAAGCAAAAAGGAATTGCTTTGAATGCTTCCAAGGTTGTGAAGGAGGAAAAAGGTGACTCGGACCAAGACATGGCTTTGCTACTTAGAAGATTTAAGAAGTTTGTCAAGTTCGAGAATAAGGGTGTTGGATCCAAGGGCCAAGACTTGAAGAAAAAAGCTCCCATCAAGAATTTTGAGCCTAGGAAAGAGCATAGTGAGAAGAAAGGGGTCCAATGCTATGAGTGTGGTGGTATAGGTCACATCTCACCGGATTGTGGGAACTTGAAGAACAAGATGGCAAAAGTAATGACCACCACTTGGAGTGAAAGTGATGACTCCGGAAATGGAGACAAGTCATCAAGTGATGATGAGCTTACCATCAACTACACGGCATTTGGGGCCACTTGTGTAGATGACAAGGTTGTTGGTAAGAATGACTTGACTTGTTAGGATTCCCGTTGTTTTTAATTGGCTTATTTCGTGATCAAACCACATGTGGGGATGCTTTGTAAGGGTAGCTTAGATGTTGTTGTTATTGCTTAGGCCCTTTTGAAGACCTCACTATTGACAAGCACCAAAGGTAATATTCTAAGTGCTTACTTGTCTTGAAGAGATAGATGCACACACTCACAACTCATGCATATGTTTAATCCTTATATGTTGTGTGTCTTTTATGTGTGCCTTAATGCTCATTAACATCTCTTCTTGCATGTTAGTTTGATTGCATCTTGCATATCCAATTGACTTGTCATGCTTAGACTTAGGATTGCATTTTTGCACTGGGCGCCCCCAAAAGCGCTCTACAGAAGCGCTGTACGAACAGCGCCCATTGAGCGCTGTTCAGACCTGATCGATTTTAATCGGTCGCTGTTGGGTCGCTGTTGGGGCACTGTACAGAGCGCTGTACAAAGCGCTGTACGTACAGCGCCACTCTGTTCTCTAGTGAAAACAGAGCAAGGGCGCTGTACAGGCGCTGTACAAGGGCGCCCTACGTACAGCGCCCAAGGCAAATAGTGGGCAAACTTATCAAAACGACCACACTTTGTTTTGGCCCCCTATATATATGCCACTTTGACTTTAGGTCAATCACAAGAGTTCATATTCAGATTCTATACTTAGGAGATTTTTCAAAGAGAAGAAAAATTCCAAAGAACTCATTTTTAATCACTCAAACACTTGTTCCATGATCATCAATCATCATCTAGCATCATCATAGATCATCTAGATGTCATCTTGCATGGATTCTTCATCATACTTTGCTTGGTAAGCTTTTCACTAATATCTTACATATTTTGTGTTTCTCTTATCTAGCAATCTCAATTTAATTACTTGTATGTGATTTTATATACTTTGAATACAAGATTGAGATTAGTATGATGTATGTTTGAGAAGTTGTATTGTGCTAGCATATTAGGTTTTTTGCTTGATATTGATTAGATAAACTATTTGACATGTCATTTAGTTTTGATATCTAGGATTGTTCTTAATTGCATATTAATCATCTTAGATAAGCATATAGGGTTTCCCTTGCTCTATGTTGTATTTTGGATATTTTCACATATTCACTTAGGGTTGTATTCTCTTCAAGAGAAGCTAAGTCTTGTGTGTAGCAATCGGGATTAGGTTGCTTAGATCGCAAGCAAAATCGGACTAGGTTCACTCATACCGGGATTAGGTAGGTGTGTGATTACTTCTGGTATTAGGTTGTAATCGTTTGCACATTCAGTGGATTCGAGGTTCGAGTGTGGCTTACTTACATAGCCCGTGGTTTTTCCCGTGAGGGTTTCCATGTAAAAATCAAGTGTTAATTTAATTTCCGCATCATATTACACTTGCTTGTTTATTTTATCTTGAGGGTAATTTCGTAATTTTGACTAACACGAAAAATTGGGTAAAAAGCGTAAAATCTATTCACCCCCCCTCTAGATAGTTTTATACACACCGTGCTATAATTAGTTTCAATTGGTATCAGAGCGGGTTCCTAGACATACATAGGTGATCCTTGCTTATTTTGGTGTGTTTTGCATTTTGTGTGATTTTTGATCATTCATACATTTGCATTCATTTCATTCATTCATAAACACTATGAGTGGAAACGGTGGAAATGGTGGTGGCCACGAAGGAGCTTCTAGCACAAGGCCTCCACTTCTTACCGGATTGAACTATTCCCAATGGAAAGGGAAGATGGAATCCTACATATGCCAAATTCATGACCGTGCATGGATGGCGGTGGAAGACGGATATGATCTCCCTATGATGACTCCCGCGGGTGGAGGAGAAGATGTTTTGAAGCCTAAGGCGCAATGGAACGCGCAAGAGTTTGATGCTTCAAAGTGGAATAGGAAGGCGTTGCATGCCATCTTGTGTGCCATGGACGAAAATCAATACAAGTTGATTCAAAATACTAGGATAGCTAAGGAGGCTTGAGACATCCTAGAGATTGCACAGGAGGGAACCGAAGTGGTGAAGGACTCCAAGCTTCAAGTCCTCCAAACTCAATTCGAGACGCTTAAGATGGAGGAGAATGAGTGCTTCAACGACTTCGAGATCAAGTTGATGGATATAGTCAACCAAAGCCATCAACTTGGTGATCCATATTCGGATAGGAGAATCAAGCAAAAGATTATGAGATCTCTACCCGATAGGTTTGAATCGAAGGTGACGGCTTTAGAAGAAAATAGTGGTTATAAGGATATGAAGCCGAGTGAGGTGATTGGGAGACTTCTAGCTTATGAGTCTAGGAAGGGGCCTATCTCCACACCCACTAAAAATCAAAAAGGAATTGCTTTAAAAACCTCCAAGGATGAAAAGGAGGAAAAGAAGGTTGACTCGGATGAAGACCTTGCCTTGTTTGTAAAAAGGTTCAACAAGGTTATGAAGTTTAGAAGAAAGAACTTTGGATCAAAAGGACAAGATTTGAAGAAAAAGGGTTCTTTCAAGAAGTTTGAACCTAGGCAAGAGAGGACCGAAAGGAAAGGGGTCCGATGTTTCGAGTGTGGTGGCATAGGTCATTTTGCCCCCGATTGTGCAAATCATGTTGAGAAGAAAAAGGGGAAAGTGATGGCCGCCACTTGGAGTGGAAGTAGTGATGACTCCTATGAGGGAGATGAGTCTTCGGATGATGAAGAGCTCATGGCTAATCTCCTAGCTTTTGCCTCCTCCCATAAAAGCAAAAGTGCTAGTGAGAGAGAGGAAATGAGTCAAGAGGAAAATGACTCAAGTGAAGTAGAAAGTGATTCCTCTTCTAACTCCATGAATGGATTTATGGAGAAAAAGGAGTTTGCTAAATATCATGCCGAGTTTAATGATTTAGCAATCAAGAGCACAAGAAAGATCAAGATGTTGAGAGAAGAAAATCTTGAGCTTGCATCTCATAATGACCACTTAAGTGAACAAGTGGAAAAATTCAAGAAGATGGAAGATAAGCTAAAAGAGGAGTTAGTCTTATCTAGGAGGAATGAGGATAGTCTAAAGAGGGAGCTTGAAGAAGTTAGAGAATCTATGACTAGGATGGATTCTAGCACCAAGAAGCTTGACCATATGCTTGGTGTTGGAAAGAGTCCATGTGACAAGAGGGGTCTTGGGTATGAAGATGGCAAGAAGATCTCAACCTCTAACAAGACCACATTTGTCAAGAGCTTGAAGAAAGAAGAAACTTCATTTGTGCAACTTCCTAGGAAGAAGTTAGAAATAGGACAAAGTTCAAATGCTCAAGTGAAGATGGGGCCAAGAAGGCAACCTCAAGCTCAACCCCCTAGGGTTCCTCAAGCCAACATTCCTCCTCAAATGGCTCACAAAGGAAAGAGGCCTATCATGCAACCTCAAGCTTGGAAGCAACCTAGACCGGTTCAACAACGAAGACGCATTGAACCCTTTCATCCACAAAGACAAGGACAAGGTATGATTCCTTATTTTACTCCTATTTGTCACTTTTGTGGATTTGTTGGTCATATTAGACCACAATGCTTTCGCTATATAAAAATGTGCAAAACTAGAAGCATGATAGAGAAGAAAAAGAAAAGAGCCATGATGCATGTTCCTAGGAATAATAATATTGATTTGCATGATCCTAGGAATAATAGAGCACATGTACCAAAGACCACTAAGAAAGCTAAAATTGTTGCTAAGTGGATTAGAAAGAATGAAAATGTTTGCCATGTTGCACAAATAGCCTTGAAGGCAAATTCTTCTAATTTTTGGTATTTGGATAGTGGGTGCTCTAGGCACATGACGGGAAACAAGAGTTTCTTCGAGACTCTTGTTATGGAGGAAGGTGGATATGTCACTTTTGGTGATGGATCCAAAAAGAAGGTTGTAGGGAAAGGATCCATTTCCGTTCCCGGTTTACCCTCCTTATCCGATGCTTTATTCGTTGATGGCTTGAAAGCTAATTTAATAAGCATTTCACATCTAAGTGATGAAGGATATTCCGTCTTGTTTAGTAAAAATGATTGCTCAATCCTAAAGCCTGATGCAGTAAATTCTGTGTTCAATTTATTAAGAAAGTTCGTTCACTGGGATCGGCGATTTTATCAGTTAAAACCAATTAATCTAGCAAAGGTGACTCTAAATGCGAAAACTAAATTGCATAATGCTTTTCTTTGGAAAGATTGTTTAACTCTAGGATTAATCTAAGTTATGACTATTTGAACTAAAAATCAAATCAACGAATAAACAAATCAAAGAATGAATATATGGGGAGAAACTAGGGAATCGATGCACCTCTCTTAGACACTCAATGCTCTCAATTAGTCTCAATAAACACTTCAATAAAGTTTAGGGCTTGTTTTGATAAACAATGAAGAACGAATCTCCTTCCCACCACTCGCACAAAGGCCATGTGTCAAGTGTTAGTAATGAAATCCCTATGAACAAAACTCTAAGCCAAATCAATGCCACAAGGCCATGCAAACATTAATTTTCAAGTCTATTAAGCTTATGATTGTGATTCAAATGGAAAGGCCATTCACATCCAAACCCTAATCTCAAAGATAAACTAAATCACAAACTCATATCAATTGAGGCCACAAAATAATATGAATCAATAATATAGAGCAATTAATTCAATAGACAAGACTAAAACCCAATTGATTAACAAAAAGATAGACTAATTGATTACATAGAGTTGTCCAAAATTGGTTACATCAATCCCCTAATAAAGGTTTAGTTACACATCAATGGAGAGAACAAAAATATAGAAGAGATGAAGATAGAACCCATTATGGTGTGATGTTTCTGACTTGCGATCTCCGTCGTCTTCCTGCTCCAAGTAATCTCCTCCGATGGAATGAATGAAAAGAATCAAGGAATGGTGGTCTTCAAACTCTCTCTGTCTGTCTAATATGTCGAACCCTTATTTTCTCTTATTCCCTTCTTTTTATAGGTCTTCTGCAGTGACGAGAAGACGAGGAGGCGGTCCACCGCTCAACGTGCCGCTGGGTAGGCACTTGCATGGGCAGCGGAAAAAGCAACCTCCACACACTGGAATGGCTCGCCTGGCGTGCCGCTTAGTAGGCACTTGCCTCTTGAGCGGCATGGCCGGCGGAAAAGGCAATATCATTGGCGCCTGTTGCACCGCCGGCGGTGCACCTGCCTGATGGGCGGCATGGCCGGCGGAAAAGGGAGAAAAATGCCCTTTCTGCATCATTTGACTCTATCATCTCCAGAATATGATCCGATCAACATTTCTATGGTAAGAGACCTGCAAAGACTCAACAAACACATCAACCCACCAAAAAGACCCAATGAACAAGCATAAACATAAGCAAAAAGGGCAAAATATAAGCATAGAAATAGACTGATCAAATACCCCCAAACCTATTTTTTGCTAGTCCTCGAGCAAAACCAAACATTCCTAAACTGAAAAACTAAATCCTAATAAAGCCACTTTCGCAGGGAACGCGATAGCATTGAGCATATGCTACAAGCCTTTAAACCTCTAGGTGTCCCTAGTAGGAGGAGTGTTGTCTCCTGAGGGTTCTCAGCTATGACACCCACAAACATATCCCACAAAACCAATCATTCGAGATGCAATCGATTAATGCTCAGATAGAAACAATGCATGCAGAAGCCAATAGGTAAAGACTAACATTATGTCACAAATTTGAATGCATTGCTTAGTTTTAGATGAAAAGCCCAAACTCCAGATATTCTAGCATCAAGAACACTTTGCCGAACGCCATAGATGTAATTCGCCTTGACTCTAAACCTCACCAGATATCGCTCATATTTCTCACAGAACCTAGGCAAATAAACTCATCAAGCATATGCGAAAGAAGTTATGCACAAGAAATTTCAAATTATAATCGCATATGAATATGTCATTGAAAGAACGCTTGATTTGAATGCAAAGATCTCATGAAAAGAATCGAATCATTATGAGCAAGATAAACACACATACACTTCTACTTTCATAGCAAGGATAACCAGCGGATCAATTTAGACTTTTCATTAGGTTGTAATGGGGCTATTGGGTGAAGGTTAGCAAGGAACGGGATGTAGGAGTTCAAAACCCTAGGATCATTCAGTGAGAGTCTTCAATTACCTTTACGGCTTGGCACAAGCTCTTAGGTCTTCATTGACTTCCTTTGCAAGTGGAATAATGCCACTTACCATTCATTGCTGTCCCCTTAATTCACCATTCACTTTTGCCCACTCCTTCGAGAGTAGATACAACACTTAAGTCCTTTGACATGTTGTGTTCCTTAGATTCTTTTTCTGGCAAACACAACTCACCATTCATTTTGGTGGAACAACTTTCTTTTTCTCTTTTTTTTTTTTTTTTTTTTTTTTTTTTTTTTAACAAACAAAACTACAACCTTGCCTCTTACATTTGGATTGAATGCAGCTCATTCTTCATTTGATTCGTATCACTTTCGCACAAATTCTTATGCGAACTCTTCAACCTTCTTCACCATCTCAAAGCATGATCCCAAGTTAACAGGTATGGCTATAATATGGCTTACATGGGTTACAGTAAATGTGGTAAGAAAGAAAAGGCAATCAGTGTTTGGCTTCAAACAGGGCTATGGAGCACACACACATAGGTAGGAAATATTACAGGCCTTTTAATTTGTTCATGCACACATAGTCTAACATCACTTCCACTGGTTCGACTTACTCAAGATCAAAGATTACATGTGAAAATCTTTTATGATGAATGCTCTATAATGCTCAATGTTCAACCTATAGAGATCAAATCTAATGCTAAGAACCTATTGAGTGTTTAAAGAGTAGAAACAAAATAAACTCTCATATATGTCATTTATGTACGCACTTTGGCTTAGTGAACTCACAGGGTAGTCTCCACTATTAATCATGGCAATCCAACTAGGCATCCTATCCACTATCACATCCAGAGCATGTCATAAATTTTGAAAATGCAATGCAATACTCTAAGTGGCAAGATGTTAGTTTAAACCCAGTGATTTAAGCATATCATTTCAAAGTCAAATACCAAAATATCTCATCAAGGTTATTGCAGGAACGACAGACTCTAAAATACTGAAAAACATGACCCAAGACTCAACATACCCCCAAACCTAAACTCAACAGTGTCCTCAATGTTGACGAGCAAGAAAAGACAGGCAAGAAAAACAAAAGGAAAACAAAAGCAAATAAAAGTTCAAAAAGAAAAAGAAAAGAAAAAAAATCATAGCCTGCTAATCTCCTCCATCCTCATCGGAGAGCTGTAAGATCTCGGTTCCCTGATCGGAGTCTATCGTGTCATCCTGCATCTGCTGCTCATCATCAAAGTTCACAATCGGGGTCCGCTGGTCAAAATCCTGCGGCTCGACACCTGATCCACCGGCTGCAAAAGGATCCTGGTCAGGCATAGGGGGCTGAAATGGCACTCCACTCCCACTAGCCACAGAAAACCGGCTAGTAAGCATCCCACGCAGCTCCTCTATGTTAGCCTCGATAGTGTCAAATCGAGTCTCGAATCGACCCTCTAACTGCGTGAAGCGCAAATCCATATGCGTCTGCATAGCCTGCAAAAGAGTGGTAAATGGATCACCTCCTGGCTGAGCTCCGCCTATCTGAGGAGCCTGTGGTTCCTCTTGAGGCTGGTCTTGTAAAAGTGCAGCTGCCTCAGCCTCTCTTGCCTCTCGCTCCTCTCTGCGACGTCTTCTCTCCCCATAATTCCCAATAGGAGGAAGACCCCTCAGGACTAACTGCTGGTTCCAGTTCGTCAAGTTCATCATACTCGGGTCATGGTTCTCTAACCCTGCACTCACATCAATACCTGCATGTCTACAGAAAGCAGTGATCAAACACGGAAAAACCATGGACTGGTCATCGTGTGCACTGGCGTCTTGAATGGCATTGAAAATCACCCGTCCAATATTGATAGGGCCACCTGACCTCAAACGTAGCAACACACGGGCCTGGTCATAAAAAATCTCAGAACGGTGCTGGGATGGCATCAGTGAGTATGTCAGGAAAAGGTTCCAAAAGGCAACATCGGCATGCGTGTCGCGCTGGTACAGCTTCACTAACGTACCCCATTCCGCCTGTCCATCCATCCTAAGGCCTGCAGCCACTCGTCCTCTATAGGGGTCAAGATCTGCAATATATTCTATCCCTCGACCGTTACTGATAGCCACCTCCGGAGCGTCAAAATA
The DNA here is from genome assembly GCA_030490815.1 of Acer saccharum. NCBI lineage: Eukaryota > Viridiplantae > Streptophyta > Magnoliopsida > Sapindales > Sapindaceae > Acer > Acer saccharum. Next base: position 35,017,973 of record CM059877.1, read on the forward strand.
CTGATTAATAGCCTCCGGAGTTATATGAACCTCAACACCCTGCACTAAAACTGGTTCTCCAACCAACAGTCTCCCTGGTACAGCACTAGCATAATACTCTGTAACAATCCCCCTGTTTGGCCTTGGTGGGCGTGCAACATATCCACCCCATCCGCGGTCTGTAACCATCTGTGGGACAGGTGTCTGTGCCAAACTCTCAACATCAATTCCCCTCTCAATAATCCAAGGTCGCCTGAGGAAATTGCTGAACCGGCTCTTAAAGTCCTTGTGTTGTGCTTGTTTAGGCAGTGCCTTTTGTTTCCCTTTATCGGATGTACTGACCCGAGGACGCTTCCCTATAGCAGTCCTTGCCATCTGCAGATAACACAAGCCAACAATTACACACAATTTCCTACCAAAAATTCGGCAGCATTTCGTTTCAAAATTCAGTTCCCAATATGTTTATAATACCATATAAATCACATGCAAGTCCAAATAACCCACATGCAAATCCAAATAAATCAAATATATTCCTCAAAATCAAATATGGCAACCATTATTCAAGCAAAGACATTCAAACTCTCCCAAGAACAACAATTTTCGGAATTCCTTATATACCAAGTGAAAATCACAACCCAATAAACTTAATCATGCTAAATAGATCAATTTGAACAAAGCCCATTGGTGATTAAAACATAGAATCCGAATTTGAGCATGCAAAACTCTCAATCTCTTCATACCACATTGTAAAATCAAAACTTCATAAGTTAATGCCATTAAAGTAAAATAGAAGAGAGAAGAAGAAGCATACCTTGTAGTCGAAATTGAGGAGAGTAGAAACTATGGAGAGCAATTGAGAGAAAAGAAAGAAAGAAGAGGAAGAGAAAAGAAAAATTGCAGCCGTTTGTGGGTCAAATGAGACCCACAAAGCTGCATGCCCCTTTTTAAATAGTGTAGGGCAACTGTCGACCAACCGCTGACGAGACACGCTGCATGGGCAGCGGTCCGGTCAGCGGTAAAGGGGAAAAAAAAAAAAAAAAACTTACCTGAGGTCCAAAACGCACCGTTTGCGTAAGTGACCGCCGGGCGTACTGTTGGTCAGGTACGCGCCACTTGAGCGGTCTAGTGAGCGAGCCAAACCAGTGGACTCACGCTGGTGTAACCGCTGACCATGCATGTGCATCTTGAGCGGCATGGGCCACGGTAAATGTTAAAAGATGTGACAGGCCCTATTCCATCGAGATCCTCTTGAGCGGTCTATTGAGCGAGCCATTCCAGTGTTGGTGAAGTTGCTCGTACCGCTGCTCGTGCATGTGCATCTTGAGCGGTCCAACCTGCGTGAAACTCTACAAGCAACTGGTCCTTACTTTCCGCCGACCATGCACAACGCCACTTGAGCGGTCTAGCAAGCGAGCTATTCCAGTGTTGCAACATTGGGTGTACCGCGGCTCAGGCATGGCTGTCTCTTGAGCGGCATGTTGAGCGCTAATTCCCTAATTCGTGCAGTTCTACCTGTTTTGATTAAGGCAAACAATACACACATAAAACATAACTGCACACAGCTCAACACAACTGGAAATCTCGATTCCCCCAAACCTGGATTGAATAATACTCTTCACTAAACAGACGACTCACACTAATTACTGACTCAAATTAATCTAAAGAAAATAAATGAAAGAGAAAAAAAAAAAAAATGTTACCTAGGTGGGTTGCCTCCCACCAAGCGCTTTATTTAGCGTCTAGGCAAGACGTGTGAGAGCTCTACGGCTCTATAAGCACGGAATCCTCCAATCGCACGACAGCTCCGAGATCCTTAATGTAAGGCTTAACCCGATGCCCATTTACTTTGAACATGTTGCCATTCTGCTCGTTTTGCACTTCTACAGCTCCATGGGGAAAAACTTGTGTGACCCTGAATGGTCCAAACCACCTAGACTTCAACTTACCGGGAAACAGCTTCAGCCGGGAGTTGAACACCAGCACTTGCATACCGGGACGAAGGTCTTTATGCACTATCATCTTGTCATGTATCAACTTAGTTTTTTCCTTGTATAGTTTTGCACTCTCATACGCTTCCAAGCGAAATTCCTCAAGTTCACACAGCTGAAGTTTCCTCTCCTCACCGGCCTTGTCATAGTCAAAGTTCAACTTCCTGACTGCCCATAAGGCTCTATGCTCGAGTTCTACTGGAAGGTGACACGCCTTCCCAAAGACCAACCTATATGGACTCATCCCAATAGGTGTCTTGAAAGCTGTCCTGTAGGCCCACAATGCATCATCTAATTTCAACGCCCAATCCTTTCGAGTGGAATTGACAGTCTTCTCGAGGATACTCTTGATTTGTCTGTTGCTGACCTCAACCTGTCCTGAAGTCTGTGGGTGATATGGTGTAGCAACTTTATGCCTTACACCATATTTCTTCAAAAGTGCAGCAAAGGATCTGTTGCAAAAATGCGTACCTCCATCGCTAATGATAGCTCTAGGGGTCCCGAATCTTGCAAATATCGTCTCCCTCACAAATTTCACCACAGTTTGACCATCATTATTCCTTGTGGCCTTTGCTTCTACCCATTTTGACACATAGTCAACTGCTACCAAGATGTAACTATAACCACAAGATGGTGGGAATGGTCCCATGAAATCTATGCCCCAGACATCAAAAAGCTCTATTATCAAATCTCCAGATAAGGGCATCTCATTTCGCTTACTTATGCTCCCCGTACGTTGGCATCTATCGCATGCCAAACAAAACCGGACTGTATCTTTATGTAACGATTCCCAGAAGAATCCAGATTGCAACACTTTCAAAGCTGTTTTTCTTGCACCAAAATGTCCTCCACATTGCAGCTCGTGACAAAATTTCAGAACGTCTATCTGTTCTGACTCAGGAACACATCTTCTTATCACAGAATCAGGACCATGAGTGTACAAATAAGGGTCATCCCAAAAGTATTTTTTCGCTTTTGTAACGAACCTTTTTCTTCCTTGTGAGTTCAAATCCTCTGGAACTACCCCACTTACCAAATAGTTAACCAGATCAGCATACCATGGTTCACTATCCATTACAGCCAACAATTGTTCATCTGGAAACTTCTCATGCAATGGCAATATGTCTACCTCGTCCGGGTTTACCTGTACTAACCTGCTTAGATGATCAGCAACCACGTTCTCACTACCTTTCTTGTCTCGTATCTCCAAGTCAAATTCTTGTAGCAGGAGGATCCACCGAATCAATCTAAGTTTGGCATCCTTTTTCTGAAGAAGATGACGAAGGGCTGCATGATCCGAATATACAATGACTTTGGCGCCCACCAAGTAAGTTCGGAATTTCTCCAACGCAAAAACTACTGCGAGGAGCTCCTTCTCAGTTGTTGAGTAGTTCAATTGAGCGTCATTTAAGGTTCGAGAAGCATAGTATATTGCGTGCGGAACCTTATCTACTCGCTGCCCCAAAATTGCTCCGATAGCATAATCCGAAGCGTCACACATCAATTCAAAGGGCAATTCCCAATTAGGTGGAATTATTACTGGTGCGGTAGTCAATGCACTCTTCAAAGTGTTAAAAGCCACCATGCATTCTTCAGTCACCTCAAACTCAGTTTCTTTTTGTAGAAGCAAACATAAGGGCCTTGTTATCTTCGAAAAATCCTTTATAAATCTTCTGTAAAAACCCGCATGCCCAAGAAAAGACCGTACATCTTTCACAGATTTTGGAGGCTGTAAACTACTGATCACCTCCACCTTAGCTTTGTCCACTTCAATTCCTCTTCTTGAAATCACATGTCCCAGAACTATCCCTTGCTGTACCATGAAGTGACACTTTTCCCAGTTCAACACCAAATTGTTCTCCTCGCATCTCTTAAGGACTAAGGTAAGGTTGTGCAAACACAAATCAAATGAATCCCCAAACACTGAGAAGTCATCCATGAATACCTCAATGATCTCTTCTAACATATCTGAAAATATTGACATCATACACCTCTGAAAAGTACCTGGTGCATTGCAGAGACCGAATGGCATCCTTCTGTATGCGAACGTCCCAAATGGACAAGTGAAAGTAGTTTTTTCTTGATCTTCTGGTGCGATAGCTATCTGATTGTAACCTGAGTACCCGTCGAGGAAACAATAGTGACTGTGCCCTGCCAATCGCTCGAGCATCTGATCTATGAATGGAAGAGGAAAGTGGTCTTTTCTAGTAGCAGTGTTCAGCTTCCTGTAATCGATACACACCCTCCATCCTGTCTGAAGCCTCTGTGGAACCAACTCATTCTGTTCATTGCGAACCACGGTAATACTTGATTTCTTAGGAACTACGTGAATCGGGCTGACCCACTTACTGTCTGATATAGGATAAATTATCCCCACTTGTAAAAGTTTCAGGACCTCTTTCTTCACTACCTCTTTCATTATCGGATTCAATCTCCTCTGGGCTTCTCTTGACGGTCTAGATTCTTCTTCGAGAAAAATCTTGTGCATGCAAACTGTTGGACTAATTCCCTTGATATCTTCAATTGACCATCCTATAGCTGACTTATGTTTCTGTAGAACCCCAATGAGCCTTTCTTCCTCAGTACCCTGCAATTCTGAAGCAACAATTACCGGGTATGTCTCATCATCACCTAGATACACATACTTCAGAGTTGTTGGTAACTCCTTGAGCTCCAACTTTGGTGGTGGATCATTGGCAAAACTGACAGTTGAAACTTGGAAGTCTGCAACTTCTTCTTCAGCTAGTTCAGAACTCTCTTCAGTCATGTCGTCTTGATCATCCCAATCCCAATCTGCCAAATCCTCATCCTTGAATACTCCATCAACCCCAGGGTCTAAAACCTCGATGAATGAACAATCATCAGCTCCGGCAGGGTATGATGATGCTTCAAAAAGTTTGAACTCCACTGTCTCATCTAACACTGTCATTGACAGTTTCCCATTCTGCACATCAATAAATGTCTTTGCTGTTGCCATGAACGGTCTACCTAAAAGAACAGGTCTCATGTTAGTCTCTTTGCTCACATCCTCCATGTCTAATACCACAAAATCAGCAGGAATTATAAGTTTCCCAACTTGAACCAGAACATCTTCAACATGCCCTCTCGGATATCTTACCGAACCATCTGCTAACAGAAGTGACATTGTTGTAGGCTTCAACTCATTTAACCCTAGCTGCTTGTAAATAGAATACGGCATCAAATTAATACTGGCACCTAAATCTAGCATTGCTCTTTCAAGTTGGGTACCTCCTACCGTGATGTTGATGCAGAAACTGCCCGGATCTTTCAGCTTGGGAGGAAGTTCCTTCTGTAAAACTGCACTAGCACTACCTGCTATGTATTCCTGATGATTCGGCCCAAATTTCTGTCTGTTGGTGTGAAGGCTTTTGAAAAATTTTGCATAGGCAGGCATCTTTTCTATCATCTCAAGTAGAGGCAAGTTCACATGTACCTTGGACAGAACATCAAAAATTTCTTTGAAAGCCTTGCTGAGCTTGTCCCTTTTAAGCCTCCCAGGGAAGGGAATTGGTGGAACATAAGGAGGAGGTGGAACATAAGGGTCTGATGACTTGTGTAAAACTGAGGTTTTCTTGGGTGTCTCTACCACTACCTCTTCTTCTGCGTTAGTCTCCTTCTCACTCACCTCTTCTGATCCCCTGGTGCCCTCTTTCTGTTGCCCCCTGACAACTTCAGTGTCTAACACTCGCCCACTTCTCAACACAGTCAATGCTTTGGCTTGCTCTGATTGGCTAGGGAACCTTCCTGGTTCATTCTTGCGGACTGCGTCGACTATTTGCCCCATCTGTGTTTCTAAATTCTTAATGGATGCCTCAACGTTGTTAATTCTCTGATTTGTATCATGGGAGAAACGCTCTGTATTCTCAGCAAGGGATGTCACAATTTCTTCCAAGGACCTCTTCTTCGGCTGATAGGTGGTACTGTCTCTATTAGCTGCATTGTTCCATTGTTGAGGTTGACTATTGGAACCTTGACCTTGGTAAGTACCTCTGTTGTACCCTCCTTGATTTGTTCCCTGAGTGTTCTGTGGAATGAGCTGATGACTATTAAGAGCAGTGTTAGGGTCAGAATAAGATAAATTGGAATGGTTACGCCACGCAGGGTTGTAGGTATTCGAGTAAGGATCGTTCCTCCCTCTTTGGTAATTGAAAGCTTGAACCTCCTCTGTCTCAAATGGTATCCCATCTCCATCTTGCACCAAAGTTCACCCCTAACTGCTGTTGAGCCCTATTCGAGTTTTGGGCCATCATAGCTTGTACTTGCTTAGCTAGATTCGCCATCTGAATTTCCACCCCAGTTGTCTGGTTGACCTCATACTTACCTCCCTTTCTGACCATTGAACTTCTATGTTGGGAGTTTAGAGCCAAAGTTTCATATATCTCAGCAATCTCTAAAGCAGATTTCCTGGTAATGATGCCCCCATAGGCGTTGTCAACAATGTTCTGTGTGAAAGGTGTCAATCCATCATAAAAAGTGCGGACTTTGTATTCCTCAGTCACCATGTGAGGGGGAATTTGATCTAACAGCTCCTTATATCGCGACCAGGCTTCATGGAATGACTCACCATCTTCTTCACTGAAACTGGCTATCTTGATCCGGACTTCTTTTGCTTTAGAGGCAGGGAAAAATCTGTTGAAGAATGCAGTACACACATCAACCCATGATCGCAAAGATCCTGCCCTTACTGAATTGTACCACTTGATGCCCTTGTCCTTCATACAGTACCTAAAACACCTCATCCTCAACTGCTCTTCTGTCAATCGGCCCATCGGGAAATTCCCTACTGTAGCTTGATAATCCTTCATAAACTGGAGGCAGTCTTCTGTTGCCAAACCGTGAAAAGATGGCAGCATGTTTAAATGGCTACCCCTCAACTCATAACTCCTGGCTAAGGCATCTAGCACAATAGGCTGAGGTTGGTCTCCCAACATAGGCTGTCCAGACTCTCTCATTAGTCTGATCTCATCTTCTAGTGCACGTCTTGGAGGACCCGGTGGATTGTCTCGAATTTCCTGTCTATTCTGAACACCTTGTTCATCATGATCCTCTCTTTCAGCTCGAATAACCCGGTCACGTTGCTCACCGTGATCACCCATATCCTCAACTAAAGGATCTAACTCTTCAAACTGTCTAGCAACTCGGCCTACTCGGTCAATCTCGTCGTTAGCAGGGATCAGAATACCTCCAAGCGAACGACGTCCGTTCATACACCTGTAAAACCTGAAACACCAAAAACACAACTACCACGAAGTAAGATGAAACAAGAGAATAACTAAAAACTTAAAATAAAATCTAATGACACACACTACCTAACCTAAACTAACTAGATCCAACTAATAGAATCTATACCAATCCCCGGCAGCGGCGCCAAAATTGATGCAGTAAATTCTGTGTTCAATTTATTAAGAAAGTTCGTTCACTGGGATCGGCGATTTTATCAGTTAAAACCAATTAATCTAGCAAAGGTGACTCTAAATGCGAAAACTAAATTGCATAATGCTTTTCTTTGGAAAGATTGTTTAACTCTAGGATTAATCTAAGTTATGACTATTTGAACTAAAAATCAAATCAACGAATAAACAAATCAAAGAATGAATATATGGGGAGAAACTAGGGAATCGATGCACCTCTCTTAGACACTCAATGCTCTCAATTAGTCTCAATAAACACTTCAATAAAGTTTAGGGCTTGTTTTGATAAACAATGAAGAACGAATCTCCTTCCCACCACTCGCACAAAGGCCATGTGTCAAGTGTTAGTAATGAAATCCCTATGAACAAAACTCTAAGCCAAATCAATGCCACAAGGCCATGCAAACATTAATTTTCAAGTCTATTAAGCTTATGATTGTGATTCAAATGGAAAGGCCATTCACATCCAAACCCTAATCTCAAAGATAAACTAAATCACAAACTCATATCAATTGAGGCCACAAAATAATATGAATCAATAATATAGAGCAATTAATTCAATAGACAAGACTAAAACCCAATTGATTAACAAAAAGATAGACTAATTGATTACATAGAGTTGTCCAAAATTGGTTACATCAATCCCCTAATAAAGGTTTAGTTACACATCAATGGAGAGAACAAAAATATAGAAGAGATGAAGATAGAACCCATTATGGTGTGATGTTTCTGACTTGCGATCTCCGTCGTCTTCCTGCTCCAAGTAATCTCCTCCGATGGAATGAATGAAAAGAATCAAGGAATGGTGGTCTTCAAACTCTCTCTCTCTGTCTAATATGTCGAACCCTTATTTTCTCTTATTCCCTTCTTTTTATAGGTCTTCTGCAGTGACGAGAAGACGAGGAGGCGGTCCACCGCTCAACGTGCCGCTGGGTAGGCACTTGCATGGGCAGCGGAAAAAGCAACCTCCACACACTGGAATGGCTCACCTGGCGTGCCGCTTAGTAGGCACTTGCCTCTTGAGCGGCATGGCCGGCGGAAAAGGCAATATCATTGGCGCCTGTTGCACCGCCGGCGGTGCACCTGCCTGATGGGCGGCATGGCCGGCGGAAAAGGGAGAAAAATGCCCTTTCTGCATCATTTGACTCTATCATCTCCAGAATATGATCCGATCAACATTTCTATGGTAAGAGACCTGCAAAGACTCAACAAACACATCAACCCACCAAAAAGACCCAATGAACAAGCATAAACATAAGCAAAAAGGGCAAAATATAAGCATAGAAATAGACTGATCAAAGCCCAATGGACAAACCTTATTGAAAGGAATGAGATCTAGCGACAATTGTTATTGTCTTGAAGCTAGAATAGTCTCAAACAATGTGTCCATGGATGAGCAAGTTGAGTTGTGGCATGAAAGACTTGGCCACATGAACTTTAGGGATTTAAGAACCCTTGGAAAGTTCGAGTGTGTGCGTGGCCTCCCTAAGCTTGGGAAGAAAGCCAATGGTATTTGTGGACCTTGCCAACAAGGAAAACAAACCAAAAGCATGCACAAAAAGGGCAAGTATCTCTCCACCAAGGAGCCCCTAGAGCTTCTCCACATGGATCTCATGGGTCCTATGCAAACCGAGAGCTTAGGTGGAAAGAGATACATTTTTGTTTGTGTTGATGATTTCTCTAGATTTACATGGACATATTTTCTTAGAGAAAAATCCGAAACTTTTGATAAGTTTAAAATGCTTTGTACTAAATTGCAAAATGAAATGAATTCTAACATTAGAAGCATTAAACGGATTAGAAGTGACCATGGGAGGGAGTTTGAGAATGCCTCTTTTGAAAGCTATTGTGATAGCTTAGGCATCTCCCATGAGTTTTCCGCTCCTAGGACACCTCAACAAAATGGAGTTGTTGAGAGGAAGAATAGGGTCCTCCAAGAGATGGCCCGTGTGATGTTGCTTAGCAACAATATCCCTAGGAACCTATGGGCCGAAGCCATCAACACGGCTTGCTATATAGGAAATAGAGTGTTCCTAAGGCCCGGTACTAGAAACACCTCCTATGAGTTATGGAAAGGCAAGAGGCCAAATGTTAGCTACTTCCACACATTTGGGAGCAAATGCTACATTTTAAATGACCGTGATCAACTTGGCAAGTTTGATGCTAAGAGTGATGAGGGTATCTTTATTGGCTATGCCTTAAATAGTAGAGCCTATAGAGTTTTCAACTTGAAGACTCGAACCGTCATGGAATCATCAAATGTTGTCATTGATGATACAAGGCTCAAGTCCAAAAATAATGAGGAGGAGGATGTTTTAGAGGATGACTCTCCTTTGGAGAGGGTTGTGGTGACTCCCAATGTTGGGACATCTAATGAAGTCACATAACCTAATACTAGAGTTCCTAACTTGGACTCTAATGAACCCGCTCCATGGGTTAGAAGACTCCATAACAAAGAAGATGTTATTGGAGATGTTAATGAGGGTGTTAGGACTAGGCGTCAAATAGCTAATCTAATTAGCTTTACATGCTACACCTCTCAAATTGAACCCAAAAAGGTTGAAGAAGCCTTAAATGATGAATTTTGGGTTCTTGCCATGCAAGAAGAGCTAAACCAATTCGAAAGGAATGAGGTTTGGACTCTAGTTCCTAGGCCTAAGACCACTAATGTCATAGGCACAAAATGGATATTTAGGAACAAATCCGATGAGGATGGCAACATAGTGCGGAACAAGGCTAGACTTGTAGCACAAGGGTACTCTCAAATTGAGGGTATCGACTTTGAGGAGACTTTTGCTCCCGTTGCCCGCTTAGAGTCCATTAGGCTTCTCTTGTCCATCTCTTGTGTGCACAAGTTCAAATTGCACCAAATGGACGTCAAGAGTGCCTTTCTCAATGGCTTCTTGCAAGAGGAAGTGTTTGTTGAACAACCTAAGGGGTTTGTGGATGCACACCACCCCAATCATGTTTATCGCCTCAAGAAGGCACTATATGGGTTGAAACAAGCACCGAGGGCTTGGTATGAGCGCCTCACTCAATTTCTTGTTGACAACAACTACACAAGAGGTAGTGTTGACAAGACACTATTCATCAAGAGAGACAATGATGAGCTTTTCATAGCTCAAATATATGTTGATGATATAGTTTTTGGCTCCACCAACAACACCAAAGTCCAACAATTTGTTGATGTTATGTCTCATGAATTTGAGATGAGTCTTGTTGGTGAGCTTAGTTACTTCCTAGATTTGCAAATTAGGCAAATGAATGATGGGATTTTCATAACCCAAGCCAAATATGCTAAGAACCTAGTGAAGAAGTTTGGTTTAGAGAATGCCAAACGTTGTGATACACCCATGAGTACCACTTTGAAGCTAAGCAAGGATGCTAGTGGTAAAAGTGTGGAACAAACTCTATATCGTGGCATGATAGGTAGCTTGCTTTATTTGACCGCAAGTAGGCCCGATATATCTTTTAATGTGGGTGTGTGTGCTAGGTACCAAGCGGATCCTAAGGAGTCCCACCTCTCTTCCGTAAAGAGGATCATTCGCTATGTGAATGGGACATCCAACTATGGGATTTGGTACTCTTTTGACACTAATGCTAGTCTAGTTGGCTTTAGTGATGCGGATTGGGCAGGAAATTGTGATGATAGGAAGAGCACATCGGGCGGTTGCTTCTTTCTAGGCAACAACTTGGTGTCTTGGTTTTGCAAGAAGCAAAACTCAATTTCCTTGTCCACGGCCGAGGCCGAGTACATAGCCGCGGGGAGTGGATGCACACAACTCCTATGGATGAAGCAAATGCTAGTAGACTACGGATTCAATCAAGGTACTCTCACTCTCTTTTGTGATAATATGAGTGCAATTAATATTTCCAAGAATCCGGTTCAACATTCTAGAACTAAGCATATTGACATCCGCCATCACTTCATTAGAGAGCTTGTTGAAAATAAATGCATAGTACTTGAACATGTAGGTACTAATGATCAACTTGCGGACTTATTTACTAAACCCTTAGATGCTACTCGATTTAAAACTCTTAGTAGATCTATTGGGATATGTCTTGTGGAGTGATGTTCCATGATTGACCCCATATGGGGAACTCAAGCAAAGAGAGCTATTTTGCATTCTTGTAACTTGCAAAAAATTTGAAATAACTTATGCCTCTTCTTTTAATTGCTTGAGTAAGCTTGGTTGTACATATGTATATATGTTTTCAATTTCTATAAGTGTGAACCTTGCTTGTCTACAATCCATGTCATATTTATGTTCAAACATGCATTTTTGGACTAGGAGATTTACATAGGAAGTATGATGTGAATGACCTATAATAATCTCCATGACATGATGATTCTTATAACATGCTAATGATAAATGAAAAAGCATGAAATTCATACAACATGCTCTCATGAAAAGCATGAATTGATGATTGCATATTCTTAAAATGCAAAACGTGTGTGAAAGCTAATGAGACTCAAAATGAATAAAGGATCTTGTATCCGTTCAAAGGAATTTACATTCCAAATGTCTCTCTTTCTTTATTAGTTGAACATGGTTACTATCATACGGATATCTTATCCGGAAAAATCTAATAGGGTGCAAAGTCGCTCATGCCATGTTTCGCTTATAAAGTTGGATATAGTTACTCTTAAATTGAAATCACTAATCTCTATATCCTTTGCTTTTCCCATGACATTGGTGAAATTGGTATGAATTCTTATTAGAAACCTTTGTCATTTGCTTTGCCAAATACCATTGTATTTTGGACTTGAATGCTATATGTCTTGTATGCAAAGCATGTTGGATTCACACATTTTTTTTTTCTCAAATAAATCTCCTTGTTTCTCTCTAATTAATTGAAGTGCATAAAGTGACTTATATGTATATGCATATCTTGCATGCTTCTATCTCTCGTTGCTATGAGTGACCCGGTTGGGGACTACTCCTTTGCCTATATCATGACAAAAAGGGGGAGTAGGATATGGTAAGGGGAGTTGCAAAATATAGAAGTAATTGTGCATATTGGGGAGAACATACATTGAGGGGGAGTAACCCGTTGAGGGGGAGCATTGCATACACATACATTTGCTAATGTTGTGCCTAAATTCTAAAAATGCAAATGCTTGGTATTGTTCTCACATGATTAATCACAAGAGATTGAAGACTTGAAGTTTTTACTTTCTTATCTCTTTGTAATGTAGATAATCATTGTAGTCCCGTAGTTTCTAATTCTATGTGAGGAATCAATGTGAGTGGTGGTTTTGTCACGAAATAGCCAAAGGGGGAGATTGTTAGGATTCCCGTTGTTTTTAATTGGCTTATTTCGTGATCAAACCACATGTGGGGATGCTTTGTAAGGGTAGCTTAGATGTTGTTTTTATTGCTTAGGCCCTTTTGAAGACCTCACTATTGACAAGCACCAAAGGTAATATTCTAAGTGCTTACTTGTCTTGAAGAGATAGATGCACACACTCACAACTCATGCATATGTTTAATCCTTATATGTTGTGTGTCTTTTATGTGTGCCTTAATGCTCATTAACATCTCTTCTTGCATGTTAGTTTGATTGCATCTTGCATATCCAATTGACTTGTCATGCTTAGACTTAGGATTGCATTTTTACACTAGGCGCCCCCAAAAGCGCTCTACAGAAGCGCTGTACGAACAACGCCCATTGAGCGCTGTTCAGACCTGATCGATTTTAATCGGTCGCTGTTGGGTCGCTGTTGGGGCGCTGTACGGAGTGCTGTACAAAGCGCTGTACGTACAGCGCCACTCTGTTCTCTCGTGAAAACAGAGCAAGGGCGCTGTACAGGCGCTGTACAAGGGCACCCTACGTACAGCGCCCAAGGTAAATAGTGGGCAAACTTATCAAAACGACCACACTTTGTTTTGGCCCCCTATATATATGCCACTTTGACTTTAGGTCAATCACAAGAGTTCATATTCAGATTCCATACTTAGGAGATTTTTCAAAGAGAAGAAAAATTCCAAAGAACTCATTTTTAATCACTCAAACACTTGTTCCATGATCATCAATCATCATCTAGCATCATCATAGATCATCTAGATGTCATCTTGCATGGATTCTTCATCATACTTTGCTTGGTAAGCTTTTCACTAATATCTTACATATTTTGTGTTTCTCTTATCTAGCAATCTCAATTTAATTACTTGTATGTGATTTTATATACTTTGAATACAAGATTGAGATTAGTATGATGTATGTTTGAGAAGTTGTATTGTGCTAGCATATTAGGTTTTTTGCTTGATATTGATTAGCTAAACTATTTGACATGTCATTTAGTTTTGATATCTAGGATTGTTCTTAATTGCATATTAATCATCTTAGATAAGCATATAGGGTTTCCCTTGCTCTATATTGCATTTTGGATATTTTCACATATTCACTTAGGGTTGTATTCTCTTCAAGAGAAGCTAAGTCTTGTGTGTAGCAATCGGGATTAGGTTGCTTAGATCGCAAGCAAAATCGGACTAGGTTCACTCATACCGGGATTAGGTAGGTGTGTGATTACTTCCGGGATTAGATTGTAATCGTTTGCACATTTAGTGGATTCGAGGTTCGAGTGTGGCTTACTTACATAGCCCGTGGTTTTTCCCGTGAGGGTTTCCACGTAAAAATCAAGTGTTAATTTAATTTCCGCACCATATTACACTTGCTTGTTTATTTTATCTTGAGGGTAATTTCATAATTTTGACTAACACGAAAAATTGGGTAAAAAGCGTAAAATCTATTCACCCCCCCCCCCCCCTCTAGATAGTTTTATACACACCGTGCTATAATTAGTTACATGACTAGTGATCCCATAGAAGAAAAAAATGAAGAAGTAGCTCTAGAGAAGATAAATGTAGCTACTCATTGGGATATGGCTCTCATTGACTCAAGAGACCATGGTGAAGGTCTTAATGGGGGAAATGACTCCATTAGTGAGAAAGAGAGTGGAGGAGATAACTTAAGTGAAGATGACTCCTCATCTAACTCTACAAATGGAAGTGTAGAGAAAATGGATGTAAATGACTTTATAGTCAAGTGTGAAAGTTCATTGAAGAAGAACAATAGAAAATTGAAGATTTTAGAGGATGAAAATCTAGAACTTTCAACACACAATGACCACTTAAGTAATCAAGTGGAAGCATCCAAGAAGATTGAAGACAAGCTAAGGGATGAGCTAGCTATGTCTAAGAGGAATGAAGAAGGGTTGAAAAGAGAGCTTGATGAAGCTATAAAGTCATTGACTGGGATGACTACAAGCACCAAGAAACTTGACCACATTCTTGGTGGTGGAAAGAACCCTTGTGACAAGAGAGGTATTGGGTATGAAGAAAGCAAGGAGATCACTACTCCAACCAAGACCATCTTTGTCAAGAGTTTGGGCAAGATAGAAGCCTCGCCGGTGCACACTCCTAGGAAGAAAATTGATCTAGGACAATGTTCAAAAAATGCACAAGTGAAGGAAGCTCCAAGGAGACAACCTCAAGCTCAAAAAGTTCCTCAACCAAACTTCCCTCAAGCTCACATTCATCAAGGGAAGAGGCCAATCATGCAAAATGGATCAAGGAAGCAAGCAAGAACCGCTTAACCACAAAGTCATGGGAAGGCTCCTATGCATGCACAAGGACATGGTATGAATTCTAAATTTATCCCTACATGTCACTTTTGTGGTATTCATGGTCATATTAGACCAAATTGCTTTCATTTCATTAAATTATGTAGAATCAAAAGCATGATTGAAAAGAGAATGACAAAAGCTAGAATGCATGCTAATAGGAAGGAAAACATTCATATTTATGATCCTATTATTTCTAGAACTCTTGAACCATTGTCCACTAAGAAGAAAAAAGTCATATCTATATGGACAAGGAAAAATGAACCCGCTTGCTACGAGACTAACAAGTCTCAAATAGGTTCATCCAAGTCTAATGGACTTGGGAGGTCCATAGGACCTCATGACCTTCATTGATGAAGGATGATGATGACCCCATATGGGGAACTCAAGCAAAGAGAGCTAATTGCATACTTGTTGCATGCAAACATTTGAAAAATCTTATGCTTCTTTGTTGATTGCTTGAGTAAGATTGGTTGCACATATGTATATATGTTTTAAATTCAATAAGTGTGAACCTTGCTTATATACAATCCATGTCATATTTATGTTCAAACATGCATTTTTGGACTAGGAGATTAACATAGGAAGTATGATTTGAATGACCTATAGTTACCTCCATGACATGATGATTCTCTTAATGACATGCTTAAAAATTGAAAAGCATGAGTTATTTTTATGACATGCTCAAATGAAAAAGCATGAATTGATGATTGCTATTGTTAAATGCAAAACTTGTGTGAAAAAGCTTATGAGACTCAAAATGAATAAAGGATCTTGTATCCGTTCAAAGGATTTTAAAATCCAAATGTCTCTCCTTCTTTATTTGTTGAATATGTCTACTATCATACGGGTTTCATTCCCAGAAAAATCAAATAGAGTGCAAAGTTGCTCATGACATGTTTGACCTATAAAGTTGGATATAGTTGCTCATAAATTAAAATCAATGAAAACTCTATATCGTTGCTTTTCTCATGACAATGGTGAAATTGGTTTGAATTCTTATTAGAAACCTTTGTCATTTGCTTTGCCAAATACCATTGTATTTTGGACTTGAATGCTACATGTCTTGTATGCAAAGCATTTTTTTTTATTCACACATTTTATCAAAATAAATCTCCTTGTTTCTCTCCATTTGATAGAGTTGCATAAAGTGCATTTAATGATTATGCAAATGACTTGGATGCTATCATCTCTCTTTGCTAAGTGACCCGGTTGGGGACTACTCCTTTGCCTATATCATGACAAAAAGGGGGAGTAGAATGGTGGTAAGGGGAGTTACAAATTGTGGTAGCAATTATGCATGTTGGGGAGACAATACATTAAGGGGGAGTAACCCATTGAGGGGGAGCATTGCATTCACAATTATTACATGATGATGTAGTAGTACTTAAATTCTTAGAATGCAAATGCTTGTTTTTTATTCTCACTTGATTCATCTCACTTTTTACTTGAATTGGAAAGTATAGAAACTTTGCTTACAAGGACTAATTGTTCTACAAGAGATTGAAGACTTCAAGATTTTTTTTATAAATATATCTCTTTGTAATGTAGATAATCTTTGTTGACCTATAGTTTCTATTATGTTGTGAGGAATCAATGTGAGTGGTGGTTTTGTCACGAAATAGCCAAAGGGGGAGATTGTAAGGATTCCCATATCTTGATTGGCTTATTTCGTGGACAAACCACGTGTTGGGGATTGTATGTAAGGGTAGCTTAAGTGATTGATATTCAAGCTCAAGACCCTCTCATGTCCTCAAGGTTGATAAGCACCAAAGGTAAATTCTAGTGCTTACTTGCTTTGAAGAGATCTAGTTGCACACACACACAACTCATGCATAAATCTTATTCTTGTATGTTGTGTGTTTTATATGTGTGCATGCATGTTCTTGAACATCTCTTCTTGCATGTTTTATTTTAATTGCATCTTGTTCATTGAAATGCCATGACATGTTTAGGTATTAGGATGCATTCACTTCCCACACTTGCACTTCATTATTAGTCTTAAGTGTGGTGTAATTCGTTTCCGTTTGTGTGATCGGAAACGTCCGCGCTTGCACGATGGTGTGCATGTCTTAGCGCGATGGTTGACCACTTGAGAAGGTCTCATTCTTCTCTTGGATAAGTGGTAGTTTTGATTTGATTGTTTGGAGTAAAGTGTCTAGTTTCAAAAGATTAGATTTCAATGTTTTAAATGTTTTTCAAAACTGACCTTTGCATGGTCTTGTGACCATAACTTTTTATACAAAGCTTCAAAATGAGTTTTAAAAATTTCTGTACAAACTAGACACCCATACCTTTCCAACGGTATATTATTCGTAATATTTCATGACCGTTTGAATTGGTTTTAAAATCTCCAAAGTTACAACCAAAACAGGGCAACTCTGTTGTTGTCCGTTTCTGACCTTTGGTCACTCAATTGACCATAACTTTCTCTACAGACATCGAAATGTCATTCTATAAAAACGAGTAGAAAGTAGACTTCCATACCTTTCCAACGATATATATACGAAAGGTTTCGATGTCGTTTGGTCATGTTTCAAAGCTCTCGAATCTTGAGTCGCTGCACTGACGCGAGTACCGTGAAAATGCCCATATTTTTTCCATTTCTTCCAAAACGACATAGTTTCACTTGGGAATTATAAATACATATCTTTCTCATCATTTTAAGGGGTGTGCCACAAAATCAAACCCTAGAGAGAGAGGCTCCATATTCTTGAGAGAGAAAGAGAGATTTGAGAGAAAATCAAATCAAGAACTCTCCTTTAACCACTCAAATCAAATCCCTTTTGCATCATATTTCATATTGCATCTTCTATTACTATATAGAATGCATCCATGATTGGATTTGCATCATCACAACTTGCTTGGTAAGATTTTGATTAAGTTCATCTTTTTGATTATTTTTATTATCAAGCTATTCTCTTTATTTTACTTGTATGTTTTGATCATATGATAAATACAAGATTAGAGAATTAATTGTGATGAATTGATTGAGTGTTGTATTGTGATAGATATCTAGGTTTTTATAATCTATGTTTATCTAAGCTATTATGACATGTCATTTAGCACTTGATATCTAGGATTGATTTTAATTGATTATATCATCATCCTAGATAAGCATTTAAGGTTCCCTAGCCTTGTTTGTATTTGAATATTCATACATATTCACATAGGTTGCATAATCTCTTCTTAGAGAATTAAGACTTGAGGCTAAGAGTGCTTAGGCCTCAAGCAAATTGGAATAGGGTTGCTAATAAAGGCCCGCTGGGTAGAAGTGAGGGGTTACAGACCGGATTGTTAGACGAGGTCTACATAGGTTGTAAACTTCATTTCAATTAGTGATTTCGAGTTCCGAGTGTGGCGCACTATACAGCCCGTGGTTTTTCCCAGTGGTTGGGTTTCCACGTATACATCAAGTGTCATTTTTAATTCCGCACTATATTACACTTGCTTGTATTTTTGACTAGTAGGGTCATTTTCGTAATATTGACTTGTATGCGAAAATTGGGTAATAATAGCTAAAATCTATTCACCCCCCCTCTAGATTAATATAATTGATAACACGCCTCGAGTATTTAGTTATTTACAGTTAGGATTTCGGCAACCCTAATACAAAAAGAAGAAGAAAACTTAGGCCACCTATATATTTACAAGTATAGAATTCGGCCACTTGATGTGTTCTTGATACAAATATCTTCTTCTTCTCAATTCATAGAAAGTTTTTATTCTACTAAAACAAAAAGGAGTGTTAGATTATTGTTTGATGGTATACTATTTGCTTATTCATCAATAAGCTTGTGTGTACGACATCGATCTAGGTTCACGCGAGTTTCGATTATTAGATTGAGAACTCAAAAGTGACCGGAATAATCTTAGTCATTCTTTTATTGTTTTTGTGACTAACAAAGAAAAGAAAAGTTTGTTTTGTCCATTCACAGGTTTGCAATTCAAAGAAAAGGGAGACCACGCTCCTAGGTGATCCACGTTCGTGCTAGGATTGAAGATCTTGCGGATTACCATCGACGTAAGTCAATCGGATCACGCGACAAAAGGTATTCTACTTTTTGTTATTGTATATGTATGTTTAATTAATTAAAGGGTTTAAGGTTCATAAAAGGAAAAAATTTTAAAAGTCACTAAATCTTATTTTTAGTATCGCTTCCATTGCGTGTACTTCTTGGTATTTTTCCCTACAATTAGTATCAGAGCCTAGGTTGAACCCTTTTAATTAATTAACGTATATATACGTGGATCAATTTCTTTTTATTGTGATTATGCATGTTTAGAAAGAGATGGCACTCTAGGTATTCGAATATATAATTACATGTGGATGTATGGATTTATATATGTTTATGTGGATTGTTATTGCTCGATTTTGTCCTAGATTTTCAATGTAATTTTTGTTATGGAATTGTAACAAGAAGGTGGTCTATCATCGCCATAATTCCTTCTTGGTAGATTGCTAGGTTTTATTATTTTTATTATATAGGTGCAGTATTTTTTATTATACTACTGCAGTTTTTTATTTTTATTATGTGCAGTTTTTGTTTGTAAAAAGTATTGCAGTGATTAAAAAAAAAAAAAATACTGCAGTATTTTATTTGTTTAAATACTGCCGTAATATATTTAGGTGTTGAAGATTCGAAGACACGAAGAAAAACGAAGTAACCGGAACCGAGAACGAGCACCGTGCGCACCCTAGGAGTGGATTGGGCTGCGCATGGCAAGCCCAAGCTTGGTGGGCTGCACACGGCAGCCCTGGGAGTCTTCATGGGCTGTGCACAGCAGCCCCTTTGTGGGGTTGTGGGTTGTGCATGCCCATGGGGTTGGGCTGAAGGATGAGCGTATGGTTGATGGGCCACTTGAAGAACTTGTAGGGAAAAATAAACAAATAAAAGTGTTACACGCAGCGGAAGCGATACTAAAGACGATTTAGTGACTTTTAAAATTTTTCCTTTATGAACCTTAAACCCTTTTAATCAATAAACATGCATATATATCAACAAAAGTAAATTACCTCTTGTCGCGTGATCCGATTGACTTACGTCGATGGTAATCCGCAAGACCTTCAATCCGAGCACGAACGTGGATCACCTAGGAGCGTGGTCTCCCTTTCCTTTGAATTGCAAACCTGTGAATGGACCAAACAAATACTTTCTATTCTTTGTTAGTCACAAAACAATCAAAAGAATGTCAAAATTATTCCGGTCACTTTTGAGTTCTCAATCTTATGATCGAAACTCGCGTGAACCTAGATCGATATCGTATACACAAGCTTATTGATGTTTAAGCAATTGTATACTATCAAAGAATAATTTTTCACTCCTTTTTTTTTCTCTCTAGAATAAAAACTCTCTTAGAATTAAGAAGAAGAAGAAAGAAAATAAAAACTCAAGCACCAAAAATTGATGTGGCCGAACCCTATAAGAACATATATATAGGTTGGCCGAATTTTTCTTCTTTTTCCTTTAGGGTTGCCGAATTCTATGTAGTATGAGATTAGGGTTGGCCGAATTTCATCATGTCACTTATATAGGGTGACTAAAATTCAACCCTAATTCTTTTTAACTTTATAGACTTCAAACCCTAATCCAACTCTTTTATTTTTATTCTTTTATTTGACTAAACAAAAAAAGACTCCTTATTTGATTAAATAAATAATACTAATTTATTTATTTACTTATCAAACAAGTCTTTTACTTTTAGGAAAGATTTGTTTCTTTAATTAAACAATTAATCAATAAATCAATTAATTCTTATTTAATTAAAACAAATGAAACAAAATAATATTTTTAGGTTAAAACCTTAACCTAGCCGCCCCACTTATATAAAATGGGCCTAATATTATTTTCCTATTTCATTTAATCCATTGGACTTTAAATAAAAAGCCCACATGTGAACCAGACCCATTCTTACTAAAAGAAACAAGCCCACATGTCTTTCATTAATATATTAATATAATTGAGCAGCCCATTACTTAAATAATGTGCATATTATATTCTTAATATATTAAATGCAATTCTAGATGGACCCTTAAATTGGTCCGGTAGAATATATCAAGTGATCCATACAAGTCCGTGTGGATTGGGGATCTTGGCGGGCCATCTAAATTTAAGCTTCAATAGACATAACCTAATCACAATCAACAAATGATTCACTTAGGTCCGATCCATTAATTTTAACTCATTCCACTAAAGAGCTAAAACTGAACTCTTAAATAAAGATAGAAAAGGAAGATGCTCCTCATTCATACCCTAGACAATCATATTGGAGATAGTGTATCCTCGTGATTAATATCAGTAATCGCCAAGAGTTCATAGACCGCCTATAACTCTCCAAGTTACCATATTTACTCATATGACCACGTTTTGAACTTGGATATTTTGACTTGTCCAGAAGCCATGTTTTCAATAGACACTATTGAAAACTCAACGTTGAGATTTAATATCCAATTACCTCAAAACATCCATATGATGATATTATACTCTCATTTAATTAAATGGAGCCACGATGTCCATATCTATAAATGAAGTCCTCTATCGATTAACAAATGAATATCACCAAATTATCGAGGATAGACTATGCGATATAATCGTACTCATTGATAACTCAAATGATATCACTTGCAACCATAAGTCCATCATTTATCTCAGGATTAAGATAAACTCTCCGATTGTCCTGATAATGAAAAAACTATTATCTATTGACGGCTTTAGATAAAGCTTTTCATTGTGATCCAGTTCAATGCACCCAGTGCACTAGATCCTTTTGCTCGAAGACACTCCGATGATTTTAGACTCATCATATCTCATTTGATCCCACTCAAATGCTAGCAAAAGAATTCTACAACTTTAACAAGATAAAGGTGCCCAACCTTTAACTTAAGTTGTGAACAATATTCAAGACTAACTAAAGAATTGTGTCTACCACATACATATCCAGATGTACGAACAATTCTTCTTTTCCCATAGTCTTTAGACCTTATGATTATTTACTTTGACAATTATAATATAAACTATAAATGCTATACGATTTGTTAAACCAGAAATCACTTTATTAATATGAAAAAGATTGTTAATTACAACATTACACTCTTGCTATTGAGCATAATCCTAACAATCTCCCACTTGCGCTATAGCAAATGTGTCATATCTCTCAAGCCCATATTCTCTAGATGCCCATCGAAACTCTTCTAAGGTAGAGCCTTTGTGAAGGGATCCGCTAGATTTTCTGCTGACGCGATTTTGGTAATCATCACGTCACCTCTTTGAACAATCTCCCTTAAAAGATGATACTTTCTTTCAATGTGTTTACCTCTCTTGTGACTTCTTGGTTCTTTCGAATTAGCCACTGCTCCACTGTTGTCACAGTAGATAGTGATCTGCTTATTCGCACTAGGAACCACTTCTAAGTCAATCAAGAATTGGCGGAGCCAAACAGCCTCTTTGGCAGCTTCGCATGCAGCAACATACTCAGCTTCCATGGTGGAATCAGCAATACAAGATTGCTTGATACTCCTCCATATAACTGCTCCTCCTCCAATAGTAAACACAGCCCCTGATGTGGATTTTCTGGAGTCAGAATCTGATTGGAAATCAGAATCTGTATACCCAACGGGAACCAAATCCCCTCCAGAGTATACAAGCATATTATCTCTCGTTCTCTTAAGATACTTGAAAATATGCTTGACTGCCGTCCAGTGATCAGGTCCAGGTTTCGATTGAAACCTGCTAACTATGCCAACAGCAAAACAAATATCTGGTCTAGTACAGAGCATTGCATACATGAGACTTCCAACTGTCGAGGCATATGGAACTCTACTCATGAATTGCTCTTCATGCTCATTCTTAGGAACTTGTTCCTTAGAAAGCTTGATTCCATGTCTGAAAGGTAACATACCTTTCTTAGAATCCTACATGGAAAACCTAGACAAGATTTTGTCTATGTATGAAGCTTGGGATAATGCAATCGTTCTATTCTTTCTATCCCTTATTACTTGGATACCTAGAATAAAACTTGCTTCTCCTAAGTCCTTCATATCAAATTGTTTTGCTAACCATTCTTTTATTGATGTCAATACACCTACATCGTTTCCAATGAGTAGTATATCATCAACATAAAGAATCAGGAAAACCAACTTGTCGCCTTTAATCCTTTTGTATACACAAGGTTCGTCAGGATTTTGAATAAATCCAAAACCTTTGACAGCTTGATCAAACCTTATGTTCCAGGATCTGGATGCTTGCTTTAATCCATATATGGATTTCTGCAACTTGCATACCTTATCCACTTGGCCTTTTTCAATGAATCCCTCTGGTTGCATCATGTAGATGCTTTCGTCAAGACTTCCATTTAGGAAAGCTGTCTTGACGTCCATTTGCCAAATCTCTAAATCTAAAGATGCTGCAATGGATAAGAGTATCCTAATGGATTTAAGCATGGCCACAGGAGAGAAGGTTTCCTCGTAATCGATACCTTCTTTCTGTGTATATCCTTTAGCTACCAATCTAGCTTTAAAGGTTTCCACCTTTCCATCCATACCTCTTTTCCTCTTGTATACCCACTTGCACCCAATGGGTTTTATCCCTTTAGGCAAGTCTACAAGGGACCAGACTTTGTTATCGAACATAGATTCAATCTCGGATTGCATTGCCTTTTGCCAATGGCGACTATCAACATCCTCCATAGCTTCCTTGTACGTATAGGGATCATCGTCGTCCGGGAGATTCTCCACTGATTCTCCCAGACCGATGTATCTTTCGGGTTGTGTTCTAACCCTCCCACTACGACGAGGAATGGCAGGTTGTTGATCTTGTGTTGGATCGGAACTTACAATTGGGTTAGGTTGTGTAACCTCTCGTGGAATTGTATCTCCTGACATCTCATTCAGGACAATTCTACTTCTAGGCACAAAATCATTCATATAGTCCTTTTCCAGAAATTTAGCATTTGTCGAAACAAATACTTTAAGATCTGAAGGACTATAGAAATAATATCCTTTAGTTTCTTTTGGATACCCTACAAATATACATGTTTCTGAACGGGACTCCATCTTTTCTGTCTTTCCTTTTAACACATGCGCAGGACAACCAAATATCCTTAAGTGTTGTAAACTAGGCTTGCGCCCAGTCCACAACTCATGCGGTGTTTTAGGAACAGACTTAGATGGTACATCGTTTAGAATGTATATAACAGTTTGTAAAGCATATCCCCAAAAAGAAATAGGAAGCGTTGAATAACTCAACATAGACCTAACCATATCCAAAAGAGTTCTATTTCTCCTTTCTGCTACCCCATTTTGTTGAGGTGTACCTGGTGCAGAAAACTGAGAAACTATCCCATTATCAATAAGATATTGCTGAAACTCACCAGATAGATATTCTCCACCACGATCAGATCTCAAGATTTTTATTTGTTTCTCAAGCTGATTTTCCACTTCAGCTTTGAATGCTTTGAACATGTCAAAAGCATCCGACTTATGTCTCATGAGATACACATAACCAAATCTCGAGTAATCATCCGTGAAGGTGATGAAGTACTCATATCCACCTCTAGCTTGAATGCTCATAGGTCCACATACATCAGTGTGTATCAATCCTAAACATTCAGTGGCTCTTGCACCTTTGGCAGAGAACGTCCTTTTGGTCATTTTACCTTCCAAACAAGATTCACAAGTTGGTAGATCATCAACCTTTAAGTCACTCAAAGGTCCGTCACATACCAATCTTTTAATCCTATTAAGGTTAATATGACCTAAGCGTAAATGCCAAAGATAGGTTTCATCTGTTGATAATTTTACTCTTTTATGATTAGGTTCCGTTATTTCTGTGTCTAACGAGTGAGAGATATTTCTATGCAAAAAGTATAGACCGTTTTCCAATGTACCTTTGCAAATAATTTTGTCATTCTTACTAATAATAAAAACTTTATTAAAAGTAACCGAATATCCAAACTTATTCAAACAAGAAACTGAAATTAAATTCCTCTTGAATTGAGGTACATAATAAACGTCTATTAAATCTAAATGCCTTCTAGAATCCAAATAAACTCTAATATCTCCCACTGCACTTGCAGACACTAACGTTCCGTTGCCCAAGCGCAAATTGATTTCATTCTTACTCAGCTTTCTCCTTTCTTGAAACCCCTACAGGGAATAACAAACATGATTAGTGGCTCCTGAGTCTATGATCCAAGAATCTGTAGAATCAGCCAAAAAACATGTTTCTAGATAATTCAAATTACCTTCTTCCTTCTTGTTCTGGGACTTTGGGCAATTTCTCTTCCAATGTCCCTTTTCACCACAAAGGAAGCATTTCCCTTTGATCTTGGTTACTTTCTTGGTCTCCTTCTTGATAGGCCCAAGTTGCTTTTTCTTCTGTTGTTTCTTGACCTTTTGACGGGCCTTAACAGTAGCAACTTTACCAACCATATGAATCTCTTGACCTTTGCCTTTCACAAGGATCTTTTCAGCACTTTGAACATCTTGCATCAGGCCTTGTAAGGTGTATTCCTTTTTGTTCAAAGTGTAGTCCAATTTGAACTGATCAAAGGAATCTGACAATGAATTGACAACCATATCAATCTTTGTCTCACCATCTATCTCAGCGCCATGCAGTTCAGCAATGTTGAGATGTGCTATGACTTTCATCATGTGATCTTTCACAGCCTGTCCAGGTTTCATCCTAAGATTCATAAAAGCAGTCACTGCCTCTCTCTTAGTCGTCCTAGACTTCATAGCAAACATTTCCTCTAGAGACATCATTATATCAGCAGCGGACTCCATTCCTTCATGCTGCTGTTGCAACACGTCGGAGATAGTGGCCATAATGTAACATTTTGCCATATCATCTGAAGTCTTCCACTGCTCATACTCATCTCTACACATTATGCTAGATTCATTATTAGGAGCAGGTGGTTTAGGAGTAGTTAGAACAAACTTATGTTTTTCACTTTGCAGCAACAACCCAATTTTCCTTTTCCATGTGACATAATTATCTCCAGTTAAAGTGTTATCTTTCAGGATGTTCATAAGTGATGGGGTCATGATTTCTGAATAAAACAAAACGTATATAAGTAAATAATCATGATAAAGCACTTTTAAATATTTATCTTGAATTAAATAAATAACTCAATCATAAAATTCAACGGTGATCTAACACCCATAAATGTTACGCCTCCTTTGGGAGTTCGCACCATTTACTAGTTAGACTAGGTCCCACCTAATTGTTAACATAACAACCAGCGTTTTCAATTTTAGCCTTGCAATTTTATTAACAAGAACTCTTGGGAGGATATTAATAAAATTACATTGAGTGTGTTACCAAGATATCGACCCTCAATTTTCTCTCACGAAAATCCCTCCTTGGGGAGTAGATCTCGTTTGAGTCCATTGTCTAGTCTATCCTTGTAAGGAAGTATGTTGCTAAATTCCATTCATGGACGCCCCTTGGGGGGATTACCAATAAATAATTAAGCTCAACTAACCTTGGAGGCCATAGGTGTTACAAAAACACCTTCTCCCACTCAATTATTTAAGGCGTGTGATTAAATCCCATAGAATGATTTACCGAGTTATCTAGATGCCAATTTAGATACCTAAATCATTCAATGCATGTTCATACCAAAAGAGATATATGCGTGGCACTCCTATTCTATATGTCATGTTATCATACAATAACAAATATTGTAATATTTAAGCATAAATTAAATAGCAACAACTTTGGCCCATCCTAGAAAAACAAGTAAATTACAATTTGTCAGGAATACAAGATCTTCAGGTGGCCCATCAACCATACGCTCATCCTTCGGCCTTCTCCCATGGGCGTGCGCAGCCCACAACCCCACAAAGGGGCTGCCTTGCGCAGCCCATAAGGCCACACAAGGCTGCCATGCGCAGCCCACCAAAGTTTGGGCTTGTCATGTGCAGCCAAATCCACTCCTAGGGTGCGCACGGTGCTCGTACTTGGTTCCGGTTGCTTCGTTTTGCTCCGTGTCTTCGAATCTCCAAGACCTAAATATATTACGGCAGTATATATATAATAAATACTGCAGTATTAATTTTTTTTTTTTTTTTATTCACTGCAGTATTTTTACAAACCAAAAACTGCACATACTAAAAATAAATAAAAAAAACTGCAGTAACCCTAAAAAAATACTGCACATAAAAAAAATAAAACCTAGCAATCTACCAAGAAGGAATTATGGCGATAATAGACCACCCTTCTTGTTACAACTCCGAAACAAAAATTACATTGAAAATCTAGGGCCAAAATCGAGCAATAACAAACCACATAAAATATATATAAATCCATACATCACATGTAATTATATATTTGAATACCTAGAGTGCCATCTCTTTCTAAACATGCATAATCACAATAAAAAGAAATAGATCCACGTATATACGTTAATTAATTAAAAGGGTTCAACCTAGGCTCTGATACCAATTGTAGGGAAAAATAAACAAATAAAAGTGTTACACGCAGCGGAAGCGATACTAAAGACGATTTAGTGACTTTTAAAATTTTTCCTTTATGAACCTTAAACCCTTTTAATCAATAAACATGCATATATATCAACAAAAGTAAATTACCTCTTGTCGCGTGATCCGATTGACTTACGTCGATGGTAATCCGCAAGACCTTCAATCCGAGCACGAACGTGGATCACCTAGGAGCGTGGTCTCCCTTTCCTTTGAATTGCAAACCTGTGAATGGACCAAACAAATACTTTCTATTCTTTGTTAGTCACAAAACAATCAAAAGAATGTCAAAATTATTCCGGTCACTTTTGAGTTCTCAATCTTATGATCGAAACTCGCGTGAACCTAGATCGATATCGTATACACAAGCTTATTGTTGTTTAAGCAATTGTATACTATCAAAGAATAATTTTTCACTCCTTTTTTTTTCTCTCTAGAATAAAAACTCTCTTAGAATTAAGAAGAAGAAGAAAGAAAATAAAAACTCAAGCACCAAAAATTGATGTGGCCGAACCCTATAAGAACATATATAGGTTGGCCGAATTTTTCTTCTTTTTCCTTTAGGGTTGCCGAATTCTATGTAGTATGAGATTAGGGTTGGCCGAATTTCATCATGTCACTTATATAGGGTGACTAAAATTCAACCCTAATTCTTTTTAACTTTATAGACTTCAAACCCTAATCCAACTCTTTTATTTTTATTCTTTTATTTGACTAAACAAAAAAAGACTCCTTATTTGATTAAATAAATAATACTAATTTATTTATTTACTTATCAAACAAGTCTTTTACTTTTAGGAAAGATTTGTTTCTTTAATTAAACAATTAATCAATAAATCAATTAATTCTTATTTAATTAAAACAAATGAAACAAAATAATATTTTTAGGTTAAAACCTTAACCTAGCCGCCCCACTTATATAAAATGGGCCTAATATTATTTTCCTATTTCATTTAATCCATTGGACTTTAAATAAAAAGCCCACATGTGAACCAGACCCATTCTTACTAAAAGAAACAAGCCCACATGTCTTTCATTAATATATTAATATAATTGAGCAGCCCATTACTTAAATAATGTGCATATTATATTCTTAATATATTAAATGCAATTCTAGATGGACCCTTAAATTGGTCCGGTAGAATATATCAAGTGATCCATACAAGTCCGTGTGGATTGGGGATCTTGGCGGGCCATCTAAATTTAAGCTTCAATAGACATAACCTAATCACAATCAACAAATGATTCACTTAGGTCCGATCCATTAATTTTAACTCATTCCACTAAAGAGCTAAAACTGAACTCTTAAATAAAGATAGAAAAGGAAGATGCTCCTCATTCATACCCTAGACAATCATATTGGAGATAGTGTATCCTCGTGATTAATATCAGTAATCGCCAAGAGTTCATAGACCGCCTATAACTCTCCAAGTTACCATATTTACTCATATGACCACGTTTTGAACTTGGATATTTTGACTTGTCCAGAAGCCATGTTTTCAATAGACACTATTGAAAACTCAACGTTGAGATTTAATATCCAATTACCTCAAAACATCCATATGATGATATTATACTCTCATTTAATTAAATGGAGCCACGATGTCCATATCTATAAATGAAGTCCTCTATCGATTAACAAATGAATATCACCAAATTATCGAGGATAGACTATGCGATATAATCGTACTCATTGATAACTCAAATGATATCACTTGCAACCATAAGTCCATCATTTATCTCAGGATTAAGATAGACTCTCCGATTGTCCTGATAATGAAAAAACTATTATCTATTGACGGTTTTAGATAAAGCTTTTCATTGTGATCCAGTTCAATGCACCCAGTGCACTAGATCCTTTTGCTCGAAGACACTCCGATGATTTTAGACTCATCATATCTCATTTGATCCCACTCAAATGCTAGCAAAAGAATTCTACAACTTTAACAAGATAAAGGTGCCCAACCTTTAACTTAAGTTGTGAACAATATTCAAGACTAACTAAAGAATTGTGTCTACCACATACATATCCAGATGTACGAACAATTCTTCTTTTCCCATAGTCTTTAGACCTTATGATTATTTACTTTGACAATTATAATATAAACTATAAATGCTATACGATTTGTTAAACCAGAAATCACTTTATTAATATGAAAAAGATTGTTAATTACAACATTACACTCTTGCTATTGAGCATAATCCTAACAGAACTTGTATTCCTAAACAATTGTAATTTACTTGTTTTTCTAGGATGGGCCAAAATTGTTGCTATTTAATTTATGCTTAAATATTACAATATTTGTTATTGTATGATAACATGACATATAGAATAGGAGTGCCACGCATATATCTCTTTTGGTATGAACATGCATTAAATGATTTAGGTATCTAAATTGGCATCTAGATAACTCGGTAAATCATTCTATGGGATTTAATCACACGCCTTAAATAATTGAGTGGGAGAAGGTGTTTTTGTAACACCTATGGCCTCCAAGGTTAGTTGAGCTTAATTATTTATTGGTAATCCCCCCAAGGGGCGTCCATGAATGGAATTTAGCAACATACTTCCTTACAAGGATAGACTAGACAATGGACTCAAACGAGATCTACTCCCCAAGGAGGGATTTTCGTGAGAGAAAATTGAGGGTCGATATCTTGGTAACACACTCAATGTAATTTTATTGATATCCTCCCAAGAGTTCTTGTCAGTAAAATTGCAAGGCTAAAATTGAAAACGCTGGTTGTTATGTTAACAATTAGGTGGGACCTAGTCTAACTAGTAAATGGTGCGAACTCCCAAAGGAGGCGTAACATTTATGGGTGTTGGATCACCGTTGAATTTTATGATTGAGTTATTTATTTAATTCAAGATAAATATTTAAAAGTGCTTTATCATGATTATTTACTTATATATGTTTTGTTTTATTCAGAAATCATGACCCCATCACTTATAAACATCCTGAAAGACAACACTTTAACTGGAGATAATTATGTCACATGGAAAAGGAAAATTGGGTTGTTGCTGCAAAGTGAAAAACATAAATTTGTTCTAACTACTCCTAAACCACCTGCTCCTAATAATGAATCTAGCATAATGTATAGAGATGAGTATGAGCAGTGGAAGACTTCAGATGATGTAAGGTTCACTATTTGTATTGGCATGATTCCATTGCAAAACACTCTATGATTGTATTAGTTGTTGCTTAGGACATTATTTGAAGAAAGGAAGCTCAAAGAGTGAAGAGCAACGTCTAGTGCAAAAGTCGTCTTCAAGAGGTGAAAATCGTCAAAGGTAAATCTTGACTTCCACCCTCTTGCAAGGCGTTAGCGCACACACACACAATTCATACATGTGTGTCCCTGCATCGTGGTTCAAACATTTGGTATAACACATTCACACACTTCATAGCATGCTCATGCATTGATCTTGTATTGACAAACATTGTGAAATTGCATGCTTTGTGACTATCTCTTTGATATGGCATGTTTGTGTGAATATGTGTTTATTTGTTTTCGTATTTTATGTTTAGGACTTGAACATGATCTTATTTAATGCCTTATCGAGTTCCGGTCATTTCGGTTACTCATTCATAAGGTTTCGAGTCCAAACAAGTTGACTAGTCTACTTTTCGTTCTCATTTGTTGTGTTGACTTCATCATCGGATTCCGAGATGATTTCTCAACCATTTTTCAAAGTTGAGTAGTCATAGTCGTGCGTGAGGGAGTCACGGTTCGTAATCCAAAAATGGATTCAAAATCAGAGGTCGGATGCTCAAGATATGGGGCAACGAACCGAGGGAGCGCGCGAGAGATGTGCAAATCACGTGTGGCCACTTGGCCAGCCCGTGTGGGAGGCCGTGGGCCCCACGGGCAAGGGAGCCTTCTGCTCCCGTGGGCCCCACGCGCCCCCCACGGGGTGCTGATGTGGCACCACGTGATTTGCTCGGAAATTCTCTCCTTTTCCCTCCTTTTAAGCAAACCTCCTTCCCTCCACACTCATGCAATTTTTAAAAGAACACTTCATTTCCCGCATCAGTTTTTCAACAATTTTTGTTTACTTGTTTTGATCATATCTCTCTCATACGAACTCGAAATCATTCGATTCAAAAGCCAAAATTGTTGGTCTCGAAGAGAGATACAAACCCCAAGCATTTCCAGAGGCAGTTGACTTCTGCATTTTTCTCAGCTGGTCCATTTCCAGTCCGTGGTCAGTTGTATGTTTCAACTTATTTCTTTTTCAATTTCATCTTTGATCATCTATTGATTCTTTCCATTTGATTGATGAAATTTGTTAAGAAGTATGTTAGATCACATGCTAGGGTTATTTGATCATTTGTTAATTGAGTTTTAGCTTTGTAATGTGTTTTGAACATATATGTGCTAAACTTGATTTATCATGAAATTGATTCTAGAAAACATATATGTGATATGCTTCATGTTATTTTCTATGTTTTATTTCATGATCTAAGAACTAGGTTTTTAGTGTGCTAAATCGAATATTGATACCTTTGTTCTTATTGATTTGCATGTCTTGATTTCTAGATAACTTTTATGATTGTGTGTTGAAATCATATTCTAGACTATCATTGAACATGTACATTTTGCTTGATTGATCATCTAGCTTAATTTGATTGTGCTTGCATCATTTGCATCACTTTAGATCATAGCCTTGCATTAGGTTGAAGTCTCTAGCAAAGTGAGTGAAGCTTTGTGGATAGAGCAAGGGAGCCTTGATTAGAGTCGGGAGGACTCGGATAATCAAGCAAGGAAGTCTTGTCTAGGGTCGGGAGGATCCGGATAGACAAGCACGAAATCTTCCTAGAGACGTGAGCGTCTTGGATAGGAAGTTGCTTTCTAGAGGTGTAGGAAACATCTCGGATAGGAAGTAGGCTTGGTGATTCACTAGCCCGAGGGTAGATTAGGAGTTGATAGCTTGAGCGGATATCATGAGTGATAGCTTGAGTGTGTAAGTCCTTTTTCACATAGTGGATTGCTTCGCCGGTGGTTGTGGTATCAACCCGTGGATGTTTCCTCATTGAGGTTTTACCACGTTAAAATCATTGTGTTCAATTTTGCTTTACTTTCTTTTATCTTCCATATATTACATTGTTTGCACATCTACTATTGTCTTAGTGAAATCAATTCATTTGCTAAATCTTATCAAGTGTGCTTTTTGCCTTGTAATTTTCCGCATTATTTTTAATTGGAAGAATTTGGAGCCTATAACTATTCACCCCCCCCCCCCCCCCCCCCTCCTAGGTATATTTCACTACTACATTAAGGGAAATTTCAGATGATATGGCAAAATGTTACATTATGGCCACTATCTCCGACGTGTTGCAACAGCAGCATGAAGGAATGGAGTCCGCTGTTGATATAATGATGTCCCTAGAGGAGATGTTTGCTATGAAGTCCAGGACGACTAAGAGAGAGGCAGTGACTGCTTTTATGAATCTTAGGATGAAACCTGGACAGGCTGTGAAGGATCACATGATGAAAGTCATAGCACATCTCAACATTGCTGAACTGCATGGCGCTGAGATAGATGGTGAGACAAAGATTTATATGGTTGTCAATTCATTGTCAGATTCCTTTGATCAGTTCAAATTGGACTACACTTTGAACAAAAAAGAATACACCTTACAAGGCCTGATGCAAGATGTTCAAAGTGCTGAAAAGATCCTTGTGAAAGGCAAAGGTCAAGAGATTCATATGTTTGGTAAAGTTGCTACTGTTAAGGCCCGTCAAAAGGTCAAGAAACAACCGAAGAAAAAGCAACTTGGGCCTACCAAGAAGGAGACCAAGAAAGTAACCAAGATCAAAGGGAAATGCTTCCTTTGTGGTGAAAAGGGACATTGGAAGAGAAATTGCCCAAAGTCCCAGAATAAGAAGGAAGAAGGTAATGTGAATTATCTTGAAACATGTTTTTTGGCTGATTCTACAGATTCTTGGATCATAGACTCAGGAGCCACTAATCATGTTTGTTATTCCTTGCAGGGGTTCCAAGAAAGGAGAAAGCTGAGTAAGAATGAAATCAATTTGCGCTTGGGCAACGGAACGTTAGTATCTGCAAGTGCAGTGGGAGATATTAGAGTTTATTTGGATTCTAGAAGGCATTTAGATTTGATAGACGTTTATTATGTACCTCAATTCAAGAGAAATTTAATTTCAGTTTCTTGTTTGAATAAATTTGGATATTCGGTTACTTTTAATAAAGCTTTTATTATTAGTAAGAATGACAAAATTATTTGCCAAGGTACATTGGAAAACGGTCTATACTTTTTGCATAGAAATATCTCTCACTCGTTAGACACAGAAATAACGGAACCTAATCATAAAAGAGTAAAATTATCAACAGATGAAACCTACCTTTGGTATTTACGCTTAGGTCATATTAACCTTAATAGGATTAAAAGATTGGTATGTGACGGACCTTTGAGTGACTTAAAGGTTGATGATCTACCAACTTGTGAATCTTGTTTGGAAGGTAAAATGACCAAAAGGACGTTCTCTGCCAAAGGTGCAAGAGCCACTGAATGTTAAGGATTGATACACACTGATGTATGTGGACCTATGAGCATTCAAGCTTGAGGTGGATATGAGTACTTCATCACCTTCACAGATGATTACTCGAGATTTGGTTATGTGTATCTCATGCGACATAAGTCGGATGCTTTTGACATGTTCAAAGCATTCAAAGCTGAAGTGGAAAATCAGCTTAAGAAACACATAAAAATCTTGAGATCTGATCGTGGTGGAGAATATCTATCTGGTGAGTTTCAGCAATATCTTATTGATAATGGGATAGTTTCTCAGTTTTCTGCACCAGGTACACCTCAACAGAATGGGGTAGCAGAAAGGAGAAATAGAACTCTTTTGGATATGGTTAGGTCTATGTTGAGTTATTCAACGCTTCCTATTTCTTTTTGGGGATATGCTTTACAAACTGCTATATACATTCTAAACGATGTACCATCTAAGTTTGTTCCTAAAACACCGCATGAGTTGTGGACTGGGCGCAAGCCTAGTTTACAACACTTAAGGATATTTGGTTGTCCTGCGCATGTGTTAAAAGGAAAGACAGAAAAGATGGAGTCCCGTTCAGAAACATGTATATTTGTAGGGTATCCAAAAGAAACTAAAGGATATTATTTCAATAGTCCTTCAGATCTTAAAGTATTTGTTTCGACAAATGCTAAATTTCTGGAAAAGGACTATATGAATGATTTTGTGCCTAGAAGTAGAATTGTCCTGAATGAGATGTCAGGAGACACAATTCCACGAGAGGTTACACAACCTAACCCAATTGTAAGTTCCGATCCAACACAAGATCAACAGCCTACCATTCATCGTCGTAGTGGGAGGGTTAGAACACAACCCGAAAGATACATCGGTCTGGGAGAATCAGTGGAGAATCTCCTGGACGACGATGATCCCTATACGTACAAGGAAGCTATGGAGGATGTTGATAGTCGCCATTGGCAAAAGGCAATGCAATCCGAGATTGAATCTATGTTCGATAACAAAGTCTGGTCCCTTGTAGATTTGCCTAAAGGGATAAAACCCATTGGGTGCAAGTGGGTATACAAGAGGAAAAGAGGTATGGATGGAAATGTGGAAACCTTTAAAGCTAGATTGGTAGCTAAAGGGTATACACAGAAAGAAGGTATCGATTACGAGGAAACCTTCTCTCCTGTGGCCATGCTTAAATCCATTAGGATACTCTTATCCATTGCAGCATCTTTAGATCTAGAGATTTGGCAAATGGACGTCAAGACAGCTTTCCTTAATGGAAGTCTTGACGAAAGCATCTACATGATGCAACCAGAGGGATTCATTGAAAAGGGCCAAATGGATAAGGTATACAAGTTGCAGAAATCCATATATGGATTAAAGCAAGCATCCAGATCTTGGAACATAAGGTTTGATCAAGCTGTCAAAGGTTTTGGATTTATTCAGAATCCTGACGAACCTTGTGTATACAAAAGGATTAAAGGCGACAAGTTGGTTTTCCTGATTCTTTATGTTGATGATATACTACTCATTGGAAACGATGTAGGTGTATTTGTAGGGGAAAAATAAACAAATAAAAGTGTTACACGCAGCGGAAGCGATACTAAAGACGATTTAGTGACTTTTAAAATTTTTCCTTTATGAACCTTAAACCCTTTTAATCAATAAACATGCATATATATCAACAAAAGTAAATTACCTCTTGTCGCGTGATCCGATTGACTTCGTCGATGGTAATCCGCAAGACCTTCAATCCGAGCACGAACGTGGATCACCTAGGAGCGTGGTCTCCCTTTCCTTTGAATTGCAAACCTGTGAATGGACCAAACAAATACTTTCTATTCTTTATTAGTCACAAAACAATCAAAAGAATGTCAAAATTATCCCGGTCACTTTTGAGTTCTCAATCTTATGATCGAAACTCGCGTGAACCTAGATCGATATCGTATACACAAGCTTATTGATGTTTAAGCAATTGTATACTATCAAAGAATAATTTTTCACTCCTTTTTGTCTCTCTAGAATAAAAACTCTCTTAGAATTAAGAAGAAGAAGAAAGAAAATAAAAACTCAAGCACCAAAAAAATTGATGTGGCCGAACCCTATAAGAACATATATATAGGTTGGCCGAATTTTTCTTCTTTTTCCTTTAGGGTTGCCGAATTCTATGTAGTATAAGATTAGGGTTGGCCGAATTTCATCATGTCACTTATATATGGTGACAAAAATTCAACCCTAATTCTTTTTAACTTTATAGACTTCAAACCCTAATCCAACTCTTTTATTTTTATTCTTTTATTTGACTAAATAAAAAAGACTCCTTATTTGATTAAATAAATAATACTAATTTATTTATTTACTTATCAAACAAGTCTTTTACTTTTATGAAAGATTTGTTTCTTTAATTAAACAATTAATCAATAAATCAATTAATTCTTATTTAATTAAAACAAATGAAACAAAATAATATTTTTAGGTTAAAACCTTAACCTAGCCGCCCCACTTATATAAGATGGGCCTAATATTATTTTCCTATTTCATTTAATCCATTGGACTTTAAATAAAAAGCCCACATGTGAACCGGACCCATTCTTACTAAAAGAAACAAGCCCACATGTCTTTCATTAATATATTAATATAATTGAGCAGCCCATTACTTAAATAATGTGCAAATTATATTCTTAATATATTAAATGCAATTCTAGATGGACCCTTAAATTGGTCCGGTAGAATATATCAAGTGATCCATGCAAGTCCGTGTGGATTGGGGATCTTGGCGGGCCATCTAAATTTAAGCTTCAATAGACATAACCTAATCACAATCAACAAATGATTCACTTAGGTCCGATCCATTAATTTTAACTCATTCCACTAAAGAGCTAAAACTGAACTCTTAAATAAAGATAGAAAAGGAAGATGCTCCTCATTCATACCCTAGACAATCATATTGGAGATAGTGTATCCTCGTGATTAATATCAGTAATCGCCAAGAGTTCATAGACCGCCTATAACTCTCCAAGTTACCATATTTACTCATATGACCACGTTTTGAACTTGGATATTTTGACTTGTCCAGAAGCCATGTTTTCAATAGACACTATTGAAAACTCAACGTTGAGATTTAATATCCAATTACCTCAAAACATCCATATGATGATATTATACTCTCATTTAATTAAATGGAGCCACGATGTCCATATCTATAAATGAAGTCCTCTATCGATTAACAAATGAATATCACCAAATTATCGAGGATAGACTATGCGATATAATCGTACTCATTGATAACTCAAATGATATCACTTGCAACCATAAGTCCATCATTTATCTCAGGATTAAGATAGACTCTCCGATTGTCCTGATAATGAAAAGACTATTATCTATTGACGGTTCTAGATAAAGCTTTTCATTGTGATCCAGTTCAATGCACCCAGTGCACTAGATCCTTTTGCTCGAAGACACTCCGATGATTTTAGACTCATCATATCTCATTTGATCCCACTCAAATGCTAGCAAAAGAATTCTACAACTTTAACAAGATAAAGGTGCCCAACCTTTAACTTAAGTTGTGAACAATATTCAAGACTAACTAAAGAATTGTGTCTACCACATACATATCCAGATGTACGAACAATTCTTATTTTCCCATAGTCTTTAGACCTTATGATTATTTACTTTGACAATTATAATATAAACTATAAATGCTATACGATTTGTTAAACCAGAAATCACTTTATTAATATGAAAAAGATTGTTAATTACAACATTACACTCTTGCTATTGAGCATAATCCTAACAATCTCCCACTTGCACTATAGCAAATGTGTCATATCTCTCAAGCCCATATTCTCTAGATGCCCATCGAAACTCTTCTGAGGTAGAGCCTTTGTGAAGGGATCCGCTAGATTTTCTGCTGACGCGATTTTGGTAATCGTCACGACACCTCTTTGAACAATCTCCCTTAAAAGATGATACTTTCTTTCAATGTGTTTACCTCTCTTGTGACTTCTTGGTTCTTTCGAATTAGCCACTGCTCCACTGTTGTCACAGTAGATAGTGATCTGCTTATTCGCACTAGGAACCACTTCTAAGTCAATCAAGAATTGGCGGAGCCAAACAGCCTCTTTGGCAGCTTCGCATGCAGCAACATACTCAGCTTCCATGGTGGAATCAGCAATACAAGATTGCTTGATACTCCTCCATATAACTGCTCCTCCTCCAATAGTAAACACAGCCCCTGATGTGGATTTTCTGGAGTCAGAATCTGATTGGAAATCAGAATCTGTATACCCAACGGGAACCAAATCCCCTCCAGAGTATACAAGCATATTATCTCTCGTTCTCTTAAGATACTTGAAAATATGCTTGACTGCCGTCCAGTGATCAGGTCCAGGTTTCGATTGAAACCTGCTAACTATGCCAACAGCAAAACAAATATCTGGTCTAGTACAGACCATTGCATACATGAGACTTCCAACTGCCGAGGCATATGGAACTCTACTCATGAATTGCTCTTCATGCTCATTCTTAGGAACTTGTTCCTTAGAAAGCTTGATTCCATGTCTGAAAGGTAACATACCTTTCTTGGAATCCTGCATGGAAAACCTAGACAAGATTTTGTCTATGTATGAAGCTTGGGATAATGCAATCGTTCTATTCTTTCTATCCCTTATTACTTGGATACCTAGAATAAAACTTGCTTCTCCTAAGTCCTTCATATCAAATTGTTTTGCTAACCATTCTTTTACTGATGTCAATACACCTACATCGTTTCCAATGAGTAGTATATCATCAACATAAAGAATCAGGAAAACCAACTTGTCGCCTTTAATCCTCTTGTATACACAAGGTTCGTCAGGATTTTGAATAAATCCAAAACCTTTGACAGCTTGATCAAACCTTATGTTCCAGGATCTGGATGCTTGCTTTAATCCATATATGGATTTCTGCAACTTGCATACCTTATCCACTTGGCCCTTTTCAATGAATCCCTCTGGTTGCATCATGTAGATGCTTTCGTCAAGACTTCCATTTAGGAAAGCTGTCTTGACGTCCATTTGCCAAATCTCTAAATCTAAAGATGCTGCAATGGATAAGAGTATCCTAATGGATTTAAGCATGGCCACAGGAGAGAAGGTTTCCTCGTAATCGATACCTTCTTTCTGTGTATACCCTTTAGCTACCAATCTAGCTTTAAAGGTTTCCACCTTTCCATCCATACCTCTTTTCCTCTTGTATACCCACTTGCACCCAATGGGTTTTATCCCTTTAGGCAAGTCTACAAGGGACCAGACTTTGTTATCGAACATAGATTCAATCTCGGATTGCATTGCCTTTTGCCAATGGCGACTATCAACATCCTCCATAGCTTCCTTGTACGTATAGGGATCATCGTCGTCCGGGAGATTCTCCACTGATTCTCCCAGACCGATGTATCTTTCGGGTTGTGTTCTAACCCTCCCACTACGACGAGG
This sequence comes from Acer saccharum, assembly GCA_030490815.1. Classification (NCBI taxonomy): domain Eukaryota; kingdom Viridiplantae; phylum Streptophyta; class Magnoliopsida; order Sapindales; family Sapindaceae; genus Acer; species Acer saccharum. The sequence goes on from CM059877.1 coordinate 35,057,470, forward strand.
AATGGTAGGTTGTTGATCTTGTGTTGGATCGGAACTTACAATTGGGTTAGGTTGTGTAACCTCTCGTGGAATTGTATCTCCTGACATCTCATTCAGGACAATTCTACTTCTAGGCACAAAGTCATTCATATAGTCCTTTTCCAGAAATTTAGCATTTGTCGAAACAAATACTTTAAGATCTGAAGGACTATAGAAATAATATCCTTTAGTTTCTTTTGGATACCCTACAAATATACATGTTTCTGAACGGGACTCCATCTTTTCTGTCTTTCCTTTTAACACATGCGCAGGACAACCAAATATCCTTAAGTGTTGTAAACTAGGCTTGCGCCCAGTCCACAACTCATGCGGTGTTTTAGGAACAGACTTAGATGGTACATCGTTTAGAATGTATATAGCAGTTTGTAAAGCATATCCCCAAAAAGAAATAGGAAGCGTTGAATAACTCAACATAGACCTAACCATATCCAAAAGAGTTCTATTTCTCCTTTCTGCTACCCCATTCTGTTGAGGTGTACCTGGTGCAGAAAACTGAGAAACTATCCCATTATCAATAAGATATTGCTGAAACTCACCAGATAGATATTCTCCACCACGATCAGATCTCAAGATTTTTATGTGTTTCTCAAGCTGATTTTCCACTTCAGCTTTGAATGCTTTGAACATGTCAAAAGCATCCGACTTATGTCTCATGAGATACACATAACCAAATCTCGAGTAATCATCCGTGAAGGTGATGAAGTACTCATATCCACCTCTAGCTTGAATGCTCATAGGTCCACATACATCAGTGTGTATCAATCCTAAACATTCAGTGGCTCTTGCACCTTTGGCAGAGAACGTCTTTTGGTCATTTTACCTTCCAAACAAGATTCACAAGTTGGTAGATCATCAACCTTTAAGTCACTTAAAGGTCCGTCACTTACCAATCTTTTAATCCTATTAAGGTTAATATGACCTAAGCGTAAATGCCAAAGGTAGGTTTCATCTGTTGATAATTTTACTCTTTTATGATTAGGTTCCGTTATTTCTGTGTCTAACGAGTGAGAGATATTTCTATGCAAAAAGTATAGACCGTTTTCCAATGTACCTTGGCAAATAATTTTGTCATTCTTACTAATAATAAAAACTTTATTAAAAGTAACCGAATATCCAAATTTATTCAAACAAGAAACTGAAATTAAATTCCTCTTGAATTGAGGTACATAATAAACGTCTATTAAATCTAAATGTGAAACTAAATATATCACGGTGTGTATAAAACTATCTAGAGGGGGGGTGAATAGATTTTACGCTTTTTACCCAATTTTTCGTGTTAGTCAAAATTACGAAATTACCCCTAAATAGATAAAGCAATAAATCAAGTAAAATATGCGGAAAATAAATAACACTTGATTTTTACGTGGAAACCCTCACGGGAAAAACCACGGGCTAGTAAGTAAGCCACACTCGAACCTCGAATCCACTAAATGTGTAAACGATTACAACCTAATCCCGGAAGTAATCACACACCTACCTAATCCCGGTATGAGTGAACCTAGTCCAATTTGCTTGCGATCTAAGCAACCTAATCCCGATTGCTACACACAAGACTTAGCTTCTCTTGAAGAGAATACAACCCTAAGTGAATATATGAAAATATCCAAAATGCAACATAGAGCAAGGGAAACCCTATATGCTTATCTAAGATGATCAATATGCAATTAAGAACAATCCTAGATATCAAAACTAAATGACATGTCAAATAGTTAAGCTAATCAATATCAAGTAGAAAACCTAATATGCTAGCACAATACAACTTCTCAAACATACATCATACTAATCTCAATTTTGTATCTAAAGCATACAAAATAACAATCAAGTAATTAATTGAGATTTGCTAGATAAATTAAACACAAAATATGTAAGATATTAGTGAAAAGCTTACCAAGCAAAGTATGATGAAGATTCCATGCTAGATGACATCTAGATGATCTAAGATGATGCTAGATGATGATTGATGATCATGAAATTGTGTTTGAGTAAATAAAAATGAGTTCTTTGTGTATTTTTCTTCTCTTGAAAAATATCCTAAGTATGAAGCATGAATAAGAACTCTTGCAAATGACCTAAAATCAAGTTAGCATATATATAGAGGCCATAAGTGAAGTGAGGTCGTTTTGAAAACTCGCCAGAAAATCACTCTGTGCGCTGGTGGACCTGCGCTGGTGGACCAGCACAGGACCAGCGCACAAGCCAATTTTGGCTTGAGCGCTGGACGTCAGGCGCTGCCACCAGCGCCAGTCCAGCGGCGCCATACTGGGCGATCGGCGCTGGTCCACACCAGCGCACGACCAGCGGCGCGCCACTGGGCGATTTGCGCCGGTGAGCGGCGCTGGTCGACCGGCGCTGGTGGACCAGCGCACAGTCCCAAAATTTGCATCCCACATGCAATGATGCAAGGGGTACAAAGTCAAACAAGATGCATCCTAAAAGCCTAAATGCTATGATGTTTTCAACACAAGATGCAATCATAAAATCAAGCAAGAAGAGATGTAAATAATCATTTATGCACAACAAAATAAACACAACATACAAAGATTAAACATATGCATGAGTTGTGAGTGTGTGCAACTATCTCTTCAAGACAAGAAAGCACTTAGAATATTACCTTTGGTGCTTGTCAATAATGAGGTCTTCAAAGAGCCTAATGCACTAACAACAACATCTAAACTACCCTTACAAAGTATCCCCATTTATGGTTTGATCACGAAATAAGCCAATTAAAAACAACGGGAATCCTTACAATCTCCCCCTTTGGCTATTTCGTGACAAAACCATCACTCACATTAAATCCTCACAACAAAAATAGAAACTACGGGATTACAATGATATTCTACATTACAAAGAGATAAGAGAATGCAACTTGAAGTCTTCAATCCTCTTGTAGAAAAATCAATCCCTGAAAAGAGTTTCTAACATTCCAACTCAAGTAAAGTGTGAGATTAATCATGTGAGAATAGTACCAAGCATTTGCATTTTTAGAATTTAGGCACAACATTAGCAAATGTATGCAATGTATGATAAATGCAATGCTCCCCCTCAAAGGGTTACTCCCCCTCAATGTTTTATCTCCCCAAAGTGCACAATAGCTTGCAACTCCCCTTACAATATCCTACTCCCCCTTTTTGTCATGATATAGGCAAAGGAGTAGTCCCCAACCGGGTCACTCATAGCAACGAGAGATAGAAGCATGCAAGATATGCATATACATATAAGTCACGTTATGCACTTCAATCAATTTGAGAGAAACAAGGAGATTTATTTGAGAAAATGTGTGAATCCAACATGCTTTGCATACAAGACATATAGCATTCAAGTCCAAAATACAATGGTATTTGGCAAAGCAAATGACAAAGGTTTCTAATTCGAATTCAAACCAATTTCACCAATGTCATGGAAAAAGCAAGGATATAGAGATTATTGATTTTAATTTAAGAGTAACTATATCCAACTTTATAAGCGAAACATGGCATGAGCGACTTTGCACCCTATTAGATTTTTCCGGATAAGATATCCGTATGATAGTAACCATGTTCAACTAATAAAGAAAGAGAGACATTTGGAATGTAATTCCTTTGAACGGATACAAGATCCTTTATTCATTTTGAGTCTCATTAGCTTTCACACAAGTTTTGCATTTTTAAGAATATGCAATCATCAATTCATGCTTTTCATGTGAGCATGTTGTATGAATTTCATGCTTTTTCATTTAGCATAAGCATGTTATTTAAGAAACATCATGTCATGGAGATAACTATAGGTCATTCATATCATACTTCCTATGTAAATCTCCTAGTCCAAAAATGCATGTTTGAACATAAATATGACATGGATTGTAGACAAGCAAGGTTCACACTTATAGAATTTGAAAGCATATATACATATGTACAACCAAGCTTACTCAAGCAAATCAAAAGAAGAGGCATAAGTTATTTCAAATTTTTTGCAAGTTACATGAATGCAAAATAGCTCTCTTTGCTTGAGTTCCCCATATGGGGTCAATCATAGAACATCACTCCACAAGACATATCCCAATAGATCTACTAAGAGTTTTAAATCGAGTAGCATCTAAGGGTTTAGTAAATAAGTCCGCAAGTTGATCATTAGTACCTACATGTTCAAGTACTATGCATTTATTTTCAACAAGCTCTCTAATGAAGTGATGGCGGATGTCAATATGCTTAGTTCTAGAATGTTGAACCGGATTCTTGGAAATATTAATAGCACTCATGTTATCACAAAAGAGAGTGAGAGTACCTTGGTTGAATCCGTAGTCTACAAGCATTTGTTTCATCCATAGAAGTTGTGTGCATCCACTCCCCGCGGCTATGTACTCGGCCTCGGCCGTGGACAAGGAAATCGAGTTTTGCTTCTTGCAAAACCAAGACACCAAGTTGTTGCCTAGAAAGAAGCAACCGCCCGATGTGCTCTTCCTATCATCACAATTTCCTGCCCAATCCGCATCACTAAAGCCAACTAGACTAGCATTAGTGTCAAAAGAGTACCAAATCCCATAGTTGGATGTCCCATTCACATAGCGAATGATCCTCTTCACACAAGAGAGGTGGGACTCCTTAGGATCCGCTTGGTACCTAGCACACACACCCACACTAAAAGATATATCGGGCCTACTTGCGGTCAAATAAAGCAAGCTACCTATCATGCCACGATATAGAGTTTGTTCCACACTTTTACCACTAGCATCCTTGCTTAGCTTCAAAGTGGTACTCATGGGTGTATCACAATGTTTGGCTTTCTCTAAACCAAACTTCTTCACTAGGTTCTTAGCATATTTGGCTTGGGTTATAAAAATCCCATCATGCATTTGCCTAATTTGCAAACCTAGGAAGTAACTTAGCTCACCAACAAGACTCATCTCAAATTCAAGAGACATGACATCAACAAATTGTTGAACTTTGGTGTTGTTGGTGGAGCCAAACACTATGTCATCAACATATATTTGAGCTATGAAAAGCTCATCATTGTCTCTCTTGATGAATAGTGTCTTGTCAACACTACCTCTTGTGTAGTTATTGTCAACAAGAAATTGAGTGAGGCGCTCATACCAAGCCCTCGGTGCTTGTTTCAACCCATAAAGTGCCTTCTTGAGGCGATAGACATAATTGGGGTGGTGTGCATCCACAAACCCCTTAGGTTGTTCAACAAACACTTCCTCTTGCAAGAAGCCATTGAGGAAGGCACTCTTGACGTCCATTTGGTGCAATTTGAACTTGTGCACACAAGAGATGGACAAGAGAAGCCTAATGGACTCTAAGCGGGCAACGGGAGCAAAAGTCTCCTCAAAGTCGATACCCTCAATTTGAGAGTACCCTTGTGCTACAAGTCTAGCCTTGTTCCGCACTATGTTGCCATCCTCATCGGATTTGTTCCTAAATATCCATTTTGTGCCTATGACATTAGTGGTCTTAGGCCTAGGAACTAGAGTCCAAACCTCATTCCTTTCGAATTGGTTTAGCTCTTCTTGCATGGCAAGAACCCAAAATTCATCATTTAAGGCTTCTTCAACCTTTTTGGGTTCTATTTGAGAGGTGTAACATGTATAGCTAATAAGATTAGCAAGTTGGCGTCTAGTCCTAACACCCTCATTTACCTCTCCAATGATATCTTCTTTATCATGGAGTTTCCTAACCCATGGAGCGGGTTCTTTAGAGTCCAAGAGAGGAACTCTATCAATAGGTTGTGTGCCATCATTGTTGACATTAGATGTCCCAACATTAGGCGACACCACAACCTTCTCCAAAGGAGAATCATCACTAAAAATAACCTCCTCCTCATGATCATTAGACTTGAGCCTAGTATCATCAAATACGACATTGGATGATTCCATAACACTTAGAGTCTTTAAATTGAAAACTCTATAGGCTCTACTATTTAAGGCATAGCCAATAAAAATACCCTCATCACTCTTAGCATCAAACTTGCCAAGTTGATCACGGTCATTCAAAATGTAGCATTTGCTTCCAAAAGTGTGGAAGTAGCTAACATTTGGCCTCTTGCCTTTCCATAACTCATAGGAGGTGTTTCTAGTACCGGGCCTTAGGAACACTCTATTTCCTATATAGCAAGCCGTGTTAATGGCTTCGGCCCATAGGTTCCTAGGGACATTGTTGCTAAGCAACATCACACGGGCCATCTCTTGGAGGACCCTATTCTTCCTCTCAACAACTCCATTTTGTTGAGGTGTCCTAGGAGCAGAAAATTCATGGGAGATGCCTAAACCATTACAAAAGGTTTCAAAGGTGGCATTCTCAAATTCTCTCCCATGGTCACTTCTAATCCGTTTAATGCTTCTAATGTTAGAATTCATTTCATTTTGCAATTTAGTACAAAGCATTTTAAACTTATCAAAAGTTTCGGATTTTTCTCTAAGAAAATATGTCCATGTAAATCTAGAGAAATCATCAACACAAACAAAAATGTATCTCTTTCCACCCAAACTTTCGGTTTGCATGGGACCCATGAGGTCCATGTGGAGAAGCTCAAGTGGCTCCTTGGTGGTGAGATACTTACCCTTTTTGTGCATGCTTTTGGTTTGCTTTCCTTGTTGGCAAGGTCCACAAATACCATTGGCTTTCTTCCCAAGCTTAGGGAGGCCACGCACACAATTGAACTTTCCAAGGGTCCGTAGATCCCTAAAGTTCATGTGGCCAAGTCTTTCATGCCACAACTCAATTTGCTCATCCATGGACACATGATTAGATACAATTTTAGCTTCAAGACAATAACAATTGTCGCTAGATCTCATACCCTTCAACAAGGTTTGTCCATCGGGTTTTAGGATAGAGCAATAATCTTTAGAGAACAAGACGGAATATCCTTCATCACTAAGATGTGAAATGCTAATTAAATTGGCTTTCAAGCCATCAACAAATAAAGCATTGGATAAGGAGGGTAATCCGGGAACGGAAATGGTTCCTTTCCCTACAACATTTCTTTTGGATCCATCACCAAAAGTGACATTTCCACCTTCCTCCATAACAAGAGTCTCGAAGAAACTCTTGTTTCCCGTCATGTGCCTAGAGCACCCACTATCCAAGTACCAAAAATTAGAAGAATTTGCCTTCAAGGCTATTTGTACAACATGGCAAACATTTTCATTCTTTCTAATCCACTTAGCAACAATTTTAGCTTTCTTAGTGGCCTTTGGTACATGTGCTCTACTATTTCTAGGATCATGCAAATCAACATTTTCATTCCTAGAAACATGCATCTTGGCTCTATTCTTTCTCTTTTCAATCATGCTTTGTTTTCTACACATTTTAATATATTGAAAGCAATTTGGTCTAATATGACCATCACAACCACAAAAGTGACAAATAGGAATGAAAAAGGGAATCATACCTCGCCTTTGAGTACGTCCATGTCTTTGTGGATATGAGGGTTCAATCCATCTTCGTTGTTGAACCGGTCTTGGTTGCTTCCAAGCTTGAGGTTGCATGATTGGTCTCTTTCCTTTGTGAGCCAATTTGGGAGGAGTGTTGGCTTGAGGAACCTTAGGAGGTTGAGCTTGAGTTTTCCTTCTTGGCCCCATTTTCACTTGTGCATTAGAACTTTGTCCTATTTCTAACTTTTTCTTAGGAGGTTGCACAAATGAAGTTTCTTCATTCTTCAAGCTCTTGACAAATATGGTCTTGTTAGAGGTTGAGATTTTCTTGCCATCTTCATACCCAAGACCTCTCTTGTCACTTGGACTCTTTCCAACACCAAGTAAATGATCAAGCTTCTTGGTGCTAGAATCTATCCTAGCCAAGGACCCTTTAGCTTCTACAAGTTCCCTCTTCAAGCCTTCTTCACTTCTCTTGGACAAGTCTAACTCCTCAATTAGCTTATCCTCTCTCCTCTTCAATCTTTCCACTTGTTCACTTAAGTGGTCATTGTGAGCCGAAAGTTCAAGGTTTTCTTCTCTCAACCTCTCAATCTTTCTTGTGCTTTTAAGTGCTAAATCATTGAACTCGGCATGGTATTTAGCAAGCACCTTTTGCTCCACAAACTTCTTCTTGGAATTAGAAGAGGAGTCACTTTCTTCTTCACTAGAGTCAATTTCCTCTTGACTCAATTCTTCCTTTTCACTAGCACTTTTGCTCTTGTGAGAAGATGCAAAAGCTAGGAAGTTAGCCATGAGCTCTTCCTCACTTGAAGACTCATTTTCCTCATTGGAGTCATCACTACTCCCACTCCATGTGGCGGCCATCACTTTACCCTTCTTCCTCTCATTGTGATTCGCACATTCGGGGGCAAAGTGACCAATCCCACCACATTCAAAGCATCGAACCCCTTTCCTTTCGGTCCTCTCTTGTCTAGGCTCAAACTTCTTGAAGGAACTCTTTTTCTTCAAATCTTGTCCTCTTGACCCAAATCCCTTCTTCTTCTTGAACCCCATAACCTTGTTGAACCGTTTCACAAATAAGGCAAGGTCTTCATCCGATTCATGCTTTGCCTCCTTTTCATCCTTAGATGCTTTCAAAGCTATTCCTTTAGACTTCTTAGGAGGAGTAGTGTTGCTAGGAGCCTTCCTAGACTCATATGCAAGGAGACGCCCAATTACCTCACTTGGCTTCATATCCATGTAGCCACTATTTTCTTCTATGGCCGTCACCTTGATTCAAACCTATCGGGGAGAGATCTCATAATTTTTTGCTTGACTCTCCTATCCGAATACGGGTCTCCGAGTTGATGGCTTTGATTTACTATGTCCATCAATTTGATTTCGAAGTCGTTGAAGCATTCATCCTCTCCCATCCTAAGTAACTCAAATTGAGTTTGGAGGACTTGAAGCTTGGACTCCTTCACCACCTCGATTCCCTCATGTGCAACTTGAAGGATGTCCCATGCCACTTTGGCAATTTGAGTATTCTGAATAAGCTTGTATTGATTCTCATCCATGGCACACATAATGGCATGCATCGCCTTCCTATTCCACTTAGAAGCCTCAAACTCTTGCGCGTTCCATTGCGCCTTAGGCTTCAAAACATCTTGTCCTCCACCCGCGGGAGTCATCATAGGGAGATCATATCCGTCTTCCACCGCCATCCATGCACGGTCATGAATTTGGCATATGTAGGATTCCATCTTCCCTTTCCATTGGGAATAGTTCAAACCGGTAAGAAGTGGAGGCCTTGTGCTAGAAGCTCCTTCGTGGCCACCACCATTTCCACCGTTTCCACTCATAGTGTTTATGAATGAATGAAATGAATGCAAATGTATGAATAATCAAAAATCACACAAAATGCAAAACACACCAAAATAAAGCAAGGATCACCTATGTATGTCTAGGAACCCGCTCTGATACCAATTGAAACTAAATATATCACGGTGTGTATAAAACTATCTAGAGGGGGGGTGAATAGATTTTACGCTTTTTACCCAATTTTTCGTGTTAGTCAAAATTACGAAATTACCCCTAAATAGATAAAGCAATAAATCAAGTAAAATATGCGGAAAATAAATAACACTTGATTTTTACGTGGAAACCCTCACGGGAAAAACCACGGGCTAGTAAGTAAGCCACACTCGAACCTCGAATCCACTAAATGTGTAAACGATTACAACCTAATCCCGGAAGTAATCACACACCTACCTAATCCCGGTATGAGTGAACCTAGTCCAATTTGCTTGCGATCTAAGCAACCTAATCCCGATTGCTACACACAAGACTTAGCTTCTCTTGAAGAGAATACAACCCTAAGTGAATATATGAAAATATCCAAAATGCAACATAGAGCAAGGGAAACCCTATATGCTTATCTAAGATGATCAATATGCAATTAAGAACAATCCTAGATATCAAAACTAAATGACATGTCAAATAGTTAAGCTAATCAATATCAAGTAGAAAACCTAATATGCTAGCACAATACAACTTCTCAAACATACATCATACTAATCTCAATTTTGTATCTAAAGCATACAAAATAACAATCAAGTAATTAATTGAGATTTGCTAGATAAATTAAACACAAAATATGTAAGATATTAGTGAAAAGCTTACCAAGCAAAGTATGATGAAGATTCCATGCTAGATGACATCTAGATGATCTAAGATGATGCTAGATGATGATTGATGATCATGAAATTGTGTTTGAGTAAATAAAAATGAGTTCTTTGTGTATTTTTCTTCTCTTGAAAAATATCCTAAGTATGAAGCATGAATAAGAACTCTTGCAAATGACCTAAAATCAAGTTAGCATATATAGAGGCCATAAGTGAAGTGAGGTCGTTTTGAAAACTCGCCAGAAAATCACTCTGTGCGCTGGTGGACCTGCGCTGGTGGACCAGCACAGGACCAGCGCACAAGCCAATTTTGGCTTGAGCGCTGGACGTCAGGCGCTGCCACCAGCGCCAGTCCAGCGGCGCCATACTGGGCGATCGGCGCTGGTGGCCGGCGCTGGTCCACACCAGCGCACGACCAGCGGCGCGCCACTGGGCGATTTGCGCCGGTGACCGGCGCTGGTCGACCGGCGCTGGTGGACCAGCGCTGGTGGACCAGCGCACAGTCCCAAAATTTGCATCCCACATGCAATGATGCAAGGGGTACAAAGTCAAACAAGATGCATCCTAAAAGCCTAAATGCTATGATGTTTTCAACACAAGATGCAATCATAAAATCAAGCAAGAAGAGATGTAAATAATCATTTATGCACAACAAAAATAAACACAACATACAAAGATTAAACATATGCATGAGTTGTGAGTGTGTGCAACTATCTCTTCAAGACAAGAAAGCACTTAGAATATTACCTTTGGTGCTTGTCAATAATGAGGTCTTCAAAGGGCCTAATGCACTAACAACAACATCTAAACTACCCTTACAAAGTATCCCCATTTATGGTTTGATCACGAAATAAGCCAATTAAAAACAACGGGAATCCTTACAAAATGCCTTCTAGAATCCAAATAAACTCTAATATCTCCCACTGCACTTGCAGACACTAACGTTCCGTTGCCCAAGCGCAAATTGATTTCATTCTTACTCAGCTTTCTCCTTTCTTGAAACCCCTGCAAGGAATAACAAACATGATTAGTGGCTCCTGAGTCTATGATCCAAGAATCTGTAGAATCAGCCAAAAAACATGTTTCTAGATAATTCAAATTACCTTCTTCCTTCTTGTTCTGGGACTTTGGGCAATTTCTCTTCCAATGTCCCTTTTCACCACAAAGGAAGCATTTCCCTTTGATCTTGGTTACTTTCTTGGTCTCCTTCTTGATAGGCCCAAGTTGCTTTTTCTTCTGTTGTTTCTTGACCTTTTGACGGGCCTTAACAGTAGCAACTTTACCAACCATATGAATCTCTTGACCTTTGCCTTTCACAAGGATCTTTTCAGCACTTTGAACATCTTGCATCAGGCCTTGTAAGGTGTATTCCTTTTTGTTCAAAGTGTAATCCAATTTGAACTGATCAAAGGAATCTGACAATGAATTGACAACCATATCAATCTTTGTCTCACCATCTATCTCAGCGCCATGCAGTTCAGCAATGTTGAGATGTGCTATGACTTTCATCATGTGATCTTTCACAGCCTGTCCAGGTTTCATCCTAAGATTCATAAAAGCAGTCACTGCCTCTCTCTGAGTCGTCCTAGACTTCATAGCAAACATTTCCTCTAGAGACATCATTATATCAGCAGCGGACTCCATTCCTTCATGCTGCTGTTGCAACACGTCGGAGATAGTGGCCATAATGTAACATTTTGCCATATCATCTGAAGTCTTCCACTGCTCATACTCATCTCTACACATTATGCTAGATTCATTATTAGGAGCAGGTGGTTTAGGAGTAGTTAGAACAAACTTATGTTTTTCACTTTGCAGCAACAACCCAATTTTCCTTTTCCATGTGACATAATTATCTCCAGTTAAAGTGTTATCTTTCAGGATGTTCATAAGTGATGGGGTCATGATTTCTGAATAAAACAAAACATATATAAGTAAATAATCATGATAAAGCACTTTTAAATATTTATCTTGAATTAAATAAATAACTCAATCATAAAATTCAACGGTGATCTAACACCCATAAATGTTACGCCTCCTTTGGGAGTTCGCACCATTTACTAGTTAGACTAGGTCCCACCTAATTGTTAACATAACAACCAGCGTTTTCAATTTTAGCCTTGCAATTTTATTAACAAGAACTCTTGGGAGGATATCAATAAAATTACATTGAGTGTGTTACCAAGATATCGACCCTCAATTTTCTCTCACGAAAATCCCTCCTTGGGGAGTAGATCTCGTTTGAGTCCATTGTCTAGTCTATCCTTGTAAGGAAGTATGTTGCTAAATTCCATTCATGGACGCCCCTTGGGGGGATTACCAATAAATAATAAAGCTCAACTAACCTTGGAGGCCATAGGTGTTACCAAAACACCTTCTCCCACTCAATTATTTAAGGCGTGTGATTAAATCCCATAGAATGATTTACCGAGTTATCTAGATGCCAATTTAGATACCTAAATCATTCAATGCATGTTCATACCAAAAGAGATATATGCGTGGCACTCCTATTCTATATGTCATGTTATCATACAATAACAAATATTGTAATATTTAAGCATAAATTAAATAGCAACAACTTTGGCCCATCCTAGAAAAACAAGTAAATTACAATTTGTCAGGAATACAAGATCTTCAGGTGGCCCATCAACCATACGCTCATCCTTCGGCCTTCTCCCATGGGCGTGCGCAGCCCACAACCCCACAAAGGGGCTGCCTTGCGCAGCCCATAAGGCCACACAAGGCTGCCATGCGCAGCCCACCAAAGTTTGGGCTTGTCATGCGCAGCCCAATCCACTCCTAGGGTGCGCACGGTGCTCGTACTTGGTTCCGGTTGCTTCGTTTTGCTTCGTGTCTTCGAATCTCCAAGACCTAAAAATATTACGGCAGTATATATATAATAAATACTGCAGTATTAATTTTTTTTTTTTATTCACTGCAGTATTTTTACAAACCAAAAACTGCACATACTAAAAATAAATAAATAAAAACTGCAGTAACCCTAAAAAAATACTGCACATATAAAAAAATAAAACCTAGCAATCTACCAAGAAGGAATTATGGCGATAATAGACCACCCTTCTTGTTACAACTCCGAAACAAAAATTACATTGAAAATCTAGGGCCAAAATCGAGCAATAACAAACCACATAAAATATATATAAATCCATACATCACATGTAATTATATATTTGAATACCTAGAGTGCCATCTCTTTCTAAACATGCATAATCACAATAAAAAGAAATAGATCCACGTATATATACGTTAATTAATTAAAAGGGTTCAACCAGGCTCTGATACCAATTGTAGGGGAAAAATAAACAAATAAAAGTGTTACACGCAGCGGAAGCGATACTAAAGACGATTTAGTGACTTTTAAAATTTTTCCTTTATGAACCTTAAACCCTTTTAATCAATAAACATGCATATATATCAACAAAAGTAAATTACCTCTTGTCGCGTGATCCGATTGACTTACGTCGATGGTAATCCGCAAGACCTTCAATCCGAGCACGAACGTGGATCACCTAGGAGCGTGGTCTCCCTTTCCTTTGAATTGCAAACCTGTGAATGGACCAAACAAATACTTTCTATTCTTTATTAGTCACAAAACAATCAAAAGAATGTCAAAATTATTCCGGTCACTTTTGAGTTCTCAATCTTATGATCGAAACTCGCGTGAACCTAGATCGATATCGTATACACAAGCTTATTGATGTTTAAGCAATTGTATACTATCAAAGAATAATTTTTCACTCCTTTTTGTCTCTCTAGAATAAAAACTCTCTTAGAATTAAGAAGAAGAAGAAAGAAAATAAAAACTCAAGCACCAAAAAAATTGATGTGGCCGAACCCTATAAGAACATATATATAGGTTGGCCGAATTTTTCTTCTTTTTCCTTTAGGGTTGCCGAATTCTATGTAGTATAAGATTAGGGTTGGCCGAATTTCATCATGTCACTTATATATGGTGACAAAAATTCAACCCTAATTCTTTTTAACTTTATAGACTTCAAACCCTAATCCAACTCTTTTATTTTTATTCTTTTATTTGACTAAATAAAAAAGACTCCTTATTTGATTAAATAAATAATACTAATTTATTTATTTACTTATCAAACAAGTCTTTTACTTTTAGGAAAGATTTGTTTCTTTAATTAAACAATTAATCAATAAATCAATTAATTCTTATTTAATTAAAACAAATGAAACAAAATAATATTTTTAGGTTAAAACCTTAACCTAGCCGCCCCACTTATATAAGATGGGCCTAATATTATTTTCCTATTTCATTTAATCCATTGGACTTTAAATAAAAAGCCCACATGTGAACCAGACCCATTCTTACTAAAAGAAACAAGCCCACATGTCTTTCATTAATATATTAATATAATTGAGCAGCCCATTACTTAAATAATGTGCAAATTATATTCTTAATATATTAAATGCAATTCTAGATGGACCCTTAAATTGGTCCGATAGAATATATCAAGTGATCCATGCAAGTCCGTGTGGATTGGGGATCTTGGCGGGCCATCTAAATTTAAGCTTCAATAGACATAACCTAATCACAATCAACAAATGATTAACTTAGGTCCGATCCATTAATTTTAACTCATTCCACTAAAGAGCTAAAACTGAACTCTTAAATAAAGATAGAAAAGGAAGATGCTCCTCATTCATACCCTAGACAATCATATTGGAGATAGTGTATCCTCGTGATTAATATCAGTAATCGCCAAGAGTTCATAGACCGCCTATAACTCTCCAAGTTACCATATTTACTCATATGACCACGTTTTGAACTTGGATATTTTGACTTGTCCAGAAGCCATGTTTTCAATAGACACTATTGAAAACTCAACGTTGAGATTTAATATCCAATTACCTCAAAACATCCATATGATGATATTATACTCTCATTTAATTAAATGGAGCCACGATGTCCATATCTATAAATGAAGTCCTCTATCGATTAACAAATGAATATCACCAAATTATCGAGGATAGACTATGCGATATAATCGTACTCATTGATAACTCAAATGATATCACTTGCAACCATAAGTCCATCATTTATCTCAGGATTAAGATAGACTCTCCGATTGTCCTGATAATGAAAAGACTATTATCTATTGACGGTTCTAGATAAAGCTTTTCATTGTGATCCAGTTCAATGCACCCAGTGCACTAGATCCTTTTGCTCGAAGACACTCCGATGATTTTAGACTCATCATATCTCATTTGATCCCACTCAAATGCTAGCAAAAGAATTCTACAACTTTAACAAGATAAAGGTGCCCAACCTTTAACTTAAGTTGTGAACAATATTCAAGACTAACTAAAGAATTGTGTCTACCACATACATATCCAGATGTACGAACAATTCTTCTTTTCCCATAGTCTTTAGACCTTATGATTATTTACTTTGACAATTATAATATAAACTATAAATGCTATACGATTTGTTAAACCAGAAATCACTTTATTAATATGAAAAAGATTGTTAATTACAACATTACACTCTTGCTATTGAGCATAATCCTAACAGTATTGACATCAGTAAAAGAATGGTTAGCAAAACAATTTGATATGAAGGACTTAGGAGAAGCAAGTTTTATTCAAGGTATCCAAGTAATAAGGGATAGAAAGAATAGAACGATTGCATTATCCCAAGCTTCATACATAGACAAGATCTTCTCTAGGTTTTCCATGCAGGATTCCAAAAAAGGTATGTTACCTTTCAGACATGGAATCAAGCTTTCTAAGGAACAAGTTCCTAAGAATGAGCATGAAGAGCAATTCATGAGTAGAGTTCCATATGCCTCGGCAGTTGGAAGTCTCATGTATGCAATGCTCTGTACTAGACCAGATATTTGTTTTGCTGTTGGCATAGTTAGCAGGTTTCAATCGAAACCTGGTCCTGATCACTGGACGGCAGTCAAGCATATTTTCAAGTATCTCAAGAGAACGAGAGATAATATGCTTGTATACTCTGGAGGGGATTTGGTCCCCGTTGGGTATACATATTCTGATTTCCAATCAGATTCTGACTCCAGAAAATCCACATCAGGGGCTGTGTTTACTATTGTAGGAGGAGCAGTTATATGGAGGAGTATCAAGCAATCTTGTATTGCTGATTCCACCATGGAAGCTGAGTATGTTGCTGCATGCGAGGCTGCCAAAGAGGCTGTTTGGCTCCGCCAATTCTTGATTGACTTGGAAGTGGTTCCTAGTGCGAATAAGCAGATCACTATCTACTGTGACAACAGTGGAGCAGTGGCTAATTCGAAAGAACCAAGAAGTCACAAGAGAGGTAAACACATTGAAAGAAAGTATCATCTTTTAAGGGAGATTGTTCAAAGAGGTGACGTGACGATTACCAAAATCGCGTCAGCAGAAAATCTAGCGGATCCCTTCACAAAGGCTCTACCTCAGAAGAGTTTCGATGGGCATCTAGAGAACATGGGCTTGAGAGATATGACACATTTGCTATAGCGCAAGTGGGAGATTGTTAGGATTATGCTCAATAGCAAGAGTGTAATGTTGTAATTAACAATCTTTTTTCATATTAATAAAGTGATTTCTGGTTTAACAAATCGTATAGCATTTATAGTTTAATATTATAATTGTCAAAGTAAATAATCATAAGGTCTAAAGACTATGAGAAAAGAAGAATTGTTCGTACATCTGGATATGTATGTGGCAGACACAATTCTTTAGTTAGTCTTGAATAATGTTCACAACTTAAGTTAAAGGTTGGGCACCTTTATCTTGTTAAAGTTGTAGAATTCTTTTGCTAGCATTTGAATGGGATCAAATGAGATATGATGAGTCTAAAATCATCGGAGTGTCTTCGAGCAAAAGGATCTAGTGCACTGGGTGCATTGAACTGGATCACAATGAAATACTTTATCTATAACCGTCAATAGATAATAGTCTTTTCATTATTAGGACAATCGGAGAGTCTATCTTAATCCTAAGATAAATGATGGACTTATGGTTGTAAGTGATATCATTTGAGTTATCGATTATATCGCATAGTCTATCCTCGATAGTTTGGTGATATTCATTTGTTAATCGATAGAGGACTTCATTTATAGATATGGACATCGTGGCTCCATTTAATAAATGAGAGTATAATATCATCATATGGATGTTTTGAGGTAATTGGATATTAAATCTCAACGTTGAGTTTTCGATGGTGTCTATTGAAAACATGGCTTCTGGACAAGTCAAAATATCCAAGTTCAAAACGTGGTCATATGAGTAAATATGGTAACTTGGAGAGTTATAGGCGGTCTATGAACTCTTGGTGATTACTGATATTAATCACGAGGATACACTATCTCCAATATGATTGTCTAGGGTATGAATGAGGAGCATCTTCCTTTTCTATCTTTATTTAAGAGTTCAGTTTTAGCTCTTTAGTGGAATGAGTTAAAATTAATGGATCGGACCTAAGTGAATCATTTGTTGATTGTGATTAGGTTATGTCTATTGAAGCTTAAATTTAGATGGCCCGCCAAGATCCCCAATCCACACGGACATGCATGGATCACTTGATATATTTTACCGGACCAATTTAAGGGTCCATCTAGAATTGCATTTAATATATTAAGAATATAATTTGCACATTATTTTATTAATGGGCTGCTCAATTATATTAATATATTAATGAAAGGCATGTGGGCTTGTTTCTTTTAGTAAGAATGGGTCTGGTTCACATGTGGGCTTTTTATTTAAAGTCCAATGGATTAAATGAAATAAGAAAATAATATTGGGCCCATTTACTCTAAGTGGTTAATTTTTAACCTAATATATTATTTTGTTTCATTGTTTTAATTAAATAAGAATTAATTAATTTATTAATTAATTGTTTAATTAAAGAAACAAATCTTTTCTAATCAGGAAATATATTTCCTAAAAGTAAAAGTAAAAGACTTGTTTGATAAGGAAATAAATAATTAGTTTTATTTATTTTAATCAAATAAGAAGTCTTTTTATTTAGTAACGTTTTCATTAAGTAGCGTTATAAACATGTGTCAGGAAATGGATCCAGTCAATCGGCATTGCATAGTGGTCAGTGTACATACCTGAAAAGAGAGAAGAAATCCGGAAAGGTTGTAAGTGATGGAAGCATTTCCTTTCGAAGTACCTGCGTTCTGTGATTCTTGTTTACCTTCTCTTTCAACACCTGATTTGATTGTTTTAGAGTATGACTCATTCTTGTCTGCTTCGGGTTTGCTTTCAATCTTTTTAATTCTTCTTCTTTTTGCATTTTCTTTGGAAGGACCTACGTCATCAGGTTTGCTTTCAGTCTTTTTAATTCCTCTTCTTTTTGCATTTCCTTTGGAAGGACCTGCGTCCTGTGATTCTTGTTTACCTTCTCCTTCAACACCTGATTCGATTGTTTTGGGTCTCAGATTGTCAACGTTGTTGTGTATAGCATTTTTCAGCCGGTTCAAAGTATAACTATACACGTATGAACCCCATGGAAAACCTTTGAAAGCTACTTCGTCATCCAATAATGCAAACATCCATAGCGGTACACGGTCACGTGGGTCGACAGTGCATAAGACATATCCTATAACCAACAGATTTGCCATCTTCATGCCATCTTCGCCTTGATCATCGGTCAGTTGTTTAAAAGTTTGGAACACAGAATAGTACGCAGTTTGGTTCTGGAAATGTCTTGCGTATAGGCTGTCCTTCGTTGGAGTAATCGCCTTTATTATTCCTTCTGGCAATTTACCCATTTTTAGCCCAGAACATAGGCAAAACTCAACTTGACCGAAACGATGTTGTTGCCTACCCAGCCCAAACCACATTTCGTCATCTTGAGGTGGTGATGCTTTTTCAGACGTACTGGTATATTCGATCTGCCTTTTCAGAATAGAATGCAAAACCTTTCCATGTGTAGTGACGGGCAAATGCAGACCAAGGTAATGACCGAAAGGTCCTTGCTTAAACTGCTCTAAAACGTTTAATCTGCCTAATACGTTGCCAATGTCAACAATAATGTTACAGTGCTGCCGACCTCTCGAGTTTATCCTTGCATTGATCCATCTCTCATGATCCGGATATAAAAAGGTTCTCGCGTTTGGGTCCAAAGCCATCTGAAAATAATAGGGGGAATATATATGAAATAATGCCAGGTCGTGGTAAAACCATACGTAATTCGTGTAAAAACCATAGGCAATTCGTGTAAAAACCATAGGTCGTGTAAAAACCATAGGCACTTCATGAAAGCATAGAAAAACATAATTATAAGAGGCTAACATGAAAAGGTAATGAAAAGTAATTGAAAGCCATGGGAGATGATTGTGATGGCATCATGG
This sequence comes from Acer saccharum, assembly GCA_030490815.1. Taxonomy (NCBI): domain Eukaryota; kingdom Viridiplantae; phylum Streptophyta; class Magnoliopsida; order Sapindales; family Sapindaceae; genus Acer; species Acer saccharum. Next base: position 35,076,867 of record CM059877.1, read on the forward strand.
AAAGTCATATAAACATCATGGAATCGAAAGCATCATGGAATGTTAGCCTTCGTTATGGCATCATGGAAACAAAGTCATGTTAACATCATGGAAAGTATTGCAACGTCATGGAAGGTCATGTAAAGTCATATAAACATATCATGGAATCGAAAGCATCATGGAATGTTAGCCTTCGTCATGGCATAATGTAAAGAAAGTCATGGCATCATCATGGAAAGTATTGCAACGTCATGGAAGGTCATGTAAACATCATTGAATTTCATGGAAACGTCATGAAAAATGCATTGAATGTCATGGAAACATCATGAAAAATGCCATGTCCAGAATCATGAGTGCTTCATGGAACGTTAATCTTGGACATGAAATCATTTAATGTCATGGCAACGTCATGAAAAATCATATTAACATCATAAAATGTCATGGAAACGTCATGGAATGTCAAGAATCATGAATGTATCATGGAACTTTAATCTTGGACATGGCATCTTGTTTGGCAACATCATGGAAATCAAGATCATGGAAAGCTTCATGTAATGTCTAAGGGGATATGGCAACATCACGGAAAGCTTCATGTAAAGGGTTTTTTTTTGGTGAACCATCGAAATCATGGAGACCGATCTTGGGTCCTAAACGATTGATGGGAAAATCATGGTAAAAATCAAGACCCAAATCGGGAATTAATTCAAGATTAAATCCAGATTTCAAGTAATTTCAGATTTCCAAACAAACCCTAATATCAAATCAAATGTAATTAGGGATCGTGCCGATGAAGGGATAGAGGATATCAAATCAAAGGAAATTATTAGGGATCGTGCCGATTAAGAACACACCTAATCCGATCCTACCTCGTATCCACACACGATGGTCGTCAGGGTATTTAGTGGTCACCTGCGGTCGTCGTTCTTTTCTGAGTATCCACACACTGTGGCTTTCCCGTTTCCCTTTCCAAGGCTTTTTCGTTTCCCGTTTTCCCTCCCTTGCGGCCTGCGGTCGTCGTTCTTCAGTGTGGCTTTCTCACTTTTGAAGCTTTTGTTACTGGTGCCTTTCCGTTTCTGTTTCCGTTTCCGTTTCCGTTTTGTCTTTTGAACCGAGATTCTATAACAAGGGTAATTTAGTCTTTTAGTAGAACAATTAGATGTCAGATCAGAAGAATTCGAATAGGGGTAAAATTGTAAGATCAGGTATTTAAATACAATAAAGTCGTCTCCAGGGGTATAACTGTCAAAGAACCCACTAACTTCCACCACACAATCCATGATCCATGATCATATTGGTTGATCCATGATCATATTGGTTATATTTGGTTTTTTAAAAACTAGTGGCTATATGTGGTTTTGGCATCTTAACGGTGGCTATATTTGAAAACCCCCCTTATAATAATCCTATTTTTAATTTAAAACTATTCTATACGAATACATACATAACAGGCATGTTGTACGAGTAATAAATTTACATATTTATTTGTTCTGCTATGCTAGTATGAGTAATGAAGGAATATAATGATAGTATGCGAAATGTGTAAAGCATGTGAAAACAAAACCAGTAACTTCCATTCTTTTATTATATTATATATTATATGCTTAGGGGGTACAGCATGTGAAAAAACAAAATAAATACATTCAGTTCAGGGGGATGGTGGAATGTTGCAGTCCATCAACTTCTTCTGCATTTTTTCAAGAAGTTGGTAGAGTCCATTCAGTTCGTTGTCCCTTGCTTCAATCTCAACGTTTAAGTTGATGATTTGAGCTTCCAGATTCTGAAACTTCCCCATCAAAAGAGTATAATCATCACTGTTAGGATTATGCTCAATAGCAAGAGTGTAATGTTGTAATTAACAATCTTTTTCATATTAATAAAGTGATTTCTGGTTTAACAAATCGTATAGCATTTATAGTTTATATTATAATTGTCAAAGTAAATAATCATAAGGTCTAAAGACTATGGGAAAAGAAGAATTGTTCGTACATCTGGATATGTATGTGGTAGACACAATTCTTTAGTTAGTCTTGAATAATGTTCACAACTTAAGTTAAAGGTTGGGCACCTTTATCTTGTTAAAGTTGTAGAATTCTTTTGTTAGCATTTGAGTGGGATCAAATGAGATATGATGAGTCTAAAATCATCGGAGTGTCTTCGAGCAAAAGGATCTAGTGCACTGGGTGCATTGAACTGGATCACAATGAAAAGCTTTATCTAGAACCGTCAATAGATAATAGTCTTTTCATTATCAGGACAATCGGAGAGTCTATCTTAATCCTGAGATAAATGATGGACATGGTTGCAAGTGATATCATTTGAGTTATCAATGAGTACGATTATATCGCATAGTCTATCCTCAATAGTTTGGTGATATTCATTTGTTAATCGATAGAGGACTTCATTTATAGATATGGACATCGTGGCTCCATTTAATTAAATGAGAGTATAATATCATCATATGGATGTTTTGAGGTAATTGGATATTAAATCTCAACGTTGAGTTTTCAATAGTGTCTATTGAAAACATGGCTTCTGGACAAGTCAAAATATCCAAGTTCAAAACGTGGTCATATGAGTAAATATGGTAACTTGGAGAGTTATAGGCGGTCTATGAACTCTTGGCGATTACTGATATTAATCACGAGGATACACTATCTCCAATATGATTGTCTAGGGTATGAATAAGGAGCATCTTCCTTTTCTATCTTTATTTAAGAGTTCAGTTTTAGCTCTTTAGTGGAATGAGTTAAAATTAATGGATCGGACCTAAGTGAATCATTTGTTGATTGTGATTAGGTTATGTCTATTGAAGCTTAAATTTAGATGGCCCGCCAAGATCCCCAATCCACACGGACTTGCATGGATCACTTGATATATTCTACCGGACCAATTTAAGGGTCCATCTAGAATTGCATTTAATATATTAAGAATATAATTTGCACATTATTTAAGTAATGGGCTGCTCAATTATATTAATATATTAATGAAAGACATGTGGGCTTGTTTCTTTTAGTAAGAATGGGTCTGGTTCACATGTGGGCTTTTTATTTAAAGTCCAATGGATTAAATGAAATAAGAAAATAATGTTAGGCCCAATCTTATACAAGTGGGGCGGCAAGGTTAAAATTTTAACCTAAAATATTATTTTGTTTCATTTGTTTTAATTAAATAAGAATTAATTAATTTATTGATTAATTGTTTAATTAAAGAAACAAATCTTTCCTAAAAGAAAAAGACTTGTTTGACAAGGAAATAAATAAATTAGTTTTATTTATTTAATCAAATAAGGAGTCTTTTTATTTAGTCAAAATAAAAGAATAAAATCAAGGAGTTGGATTAGGGTTTGAAGTCTATAAAGTTGAAAAGAATTAGGGTTGAATTTTAGTCACCCTATATAAGTGACATTAAAGAATTCGGCCAACCCTAATCTTAGACTACATAGAATTCGGCAACCCTAAAGGAAAAAGAAGAAAAAATTCGGCCAACCTATATAAGGGTTCTTATAGGGTTCGGCCACCACAAGGCTTGGGGCTTGAGTTTTTATTTCTTTCTTCTTCTTCTTAATTCTAAGAGAGTTTTATTCTAAAAAGACAAAAAGGAGTGTGAAATTATTCTTTGATAGTATACAATTGCTTAATCATCAATAAGCTTGTGTATACGATATCGATCTAGGTTCACGCGAGTTTCGATCATTAGATTGAGAACTCAAAAGTGACCGGAATAATTTTTGACATTCTTTTGATTGTTTTGTGACTAACAAAGAAAAGAAAGTTTTTTTGTTTGGTCCATTCACAGGTTTGCAATTCAAAGAAAAGGGAGACCACGCTCCTAGGTGATCCACGTTCGTGCTCGGATTGAAGGTCTTGCGGATTACCATCGACGTAAGTCAATCGGATCACGCGACAAAAGGTAATTTACTTTTGTTAATGTATATGCATGTTTATTGATTAAAAGGGTTTAAGGTTCATAAAGGAAAAATTTTAAAAGTCACTAAATCGTTTTTAGTATCGCTTCCGCTGCGTTTACCACTTTTATTTATTATTTTTCCCTACAATCACGTAGCCGTTTTGCATTTTCACGCTCCTTGACGATGGTCTCCTCAGCATTTGCCACCTTCTTACGCATCGATTCAAAAATGGCATTCACCCTGTGACTGCTCGTGTCGTTTGCTTCCATTTCCACTTGTAAGCTTCAAGACTTTTGTCACCAATATATAACTGATATATTTGTTTTTATAGTGGAAGAAGATGACCCATATCAGTGATAACAGAAGGGTCAAAACTTACATTAATTTCATTGAAGAATGCACCGTTGTAGCCTTTCAAATACCTTTACTTTTGAAAGGAACCATTGTGCCTTAAATGGACCATTAAACTTATCTGAAATGATCATTTATTTTGTTATTGTAAACTTAACGGTCGGTAAACTAGGGAAAGGTGCAAGTTTATTGTTCAGCTCAGTGAAAATGAAAAGCAACGACTTATTTGCGGGCCTTGGAACAATTCTCCTAAGCCTGAGAACAATTCTCATAGGCCTAAGTACAATTCTGTTAAGCAATTCTCCTAAGCCTGGTAACAAATCTCGTAGGCCTACGTACAAGTGGAACGAGAAGACCATACCTGGGAAAAGTGAAAAGTCACCTTTACTAATGAACTTTAGTTAAAGAGACCCTTGTACAGCTATTTCTGGAAAGTATATAAACAGTAAAGATGACCCATTGAAATAATCAAAGGACACTTGATAGAAATAAAACAAAGGACTTGTACACTATCTACGTACATTGACACGAAAAAATCTTCACTGGGTCCGTCTCATATGTGATGTGTGTGAGACGGACCCAATTAAATAGTAACACGTGTTATTTATAGTAAAATAAATTTATTTTCAATTTATGCTTTAATAATAGTCTGACACGTGGCAGTTTAAAATAAAAGTAGTATACTATTACTAAAGGTTTACAACTTGTTTTTGTTTTCTTTACACCACCGTCATCTCTCTCGTTTTGAGTAATCGAATACAACTTTTATTTTAAAATGGCACGTGTCAGACTATTATTGGGATATAAACTGAAAATAAATCTATTATACTATAAAAAACACGTGGCACTATGTAATTGGTTCCGTCTCACACACATCACATATGAGATGGACCTATGGAAGATTTTCTCGATTAACACAGGACTTTAATTTCCCAAGATCATAAATATAGTTCAACTTTCAACGGTTAAACCATCTTGGAATATGCAAAGTTGATTTAACTTTCCAACATGTGAAAGGCTGTTTCATTTATGGGACAATATGGCGCAAGACTCGATCAAGTGAATATATATTGTTTGTTAAGTGAGGGTGGGACCGTCCAAGACATTCTTTATATACACTGGGCTGTGGTGCTTGTTGTGGGCAAAGCAGTTGTTTTAAGAAATGAAAAAGTTCAAGCCCTGATATCTTATTTTAATTTTTTGGTTTTTTCTTTGAATAGATCTATTTTCTTGTACTTGTTTGGTTTCTATGAAAATAAATTTTCCAAACTTCAGATGGCCAACTAATGAAGAACTCATGGCCACTATTCGACTTGACCCTGATTATTCTGTCCAATTAAAAGCGGTGGCGGTTACGGCGTGGTTCATGACAATAATGGGCCCGATAGACACACGACTGAACCTTCATACACTGGTGGAGAGGTTTCAACGCCGGCGTCAGAATGATGGGGCATTACAATTAGTTAATGCTTCCATTTAATTAGAAGAGGTGCACCATGCACCCCACGAGACATGAGGCAGAACAAGATTATTGGGCGGACATTGACGTTGATCTGTCCAAAGGTCCCCAGTTTGTCCCCAGTCCGCACGGCGTGGTCGACAACTATCTCCACCTACCGAAACAGATAAGTTGGTGTGACTCCGCAAGTGTATCTGTTTCGGTAGGTGGAGATGGTTGTCGGCCACGCCGTGCGATTTCCAAGAACAAATTCCCATTTGATGTTGCTTGGCTGCATGCAGTGTTGCTGTGCTGGAAGTTCCTTATAGGTTAGAAGGGGTATTATCACTAAAGTCCCTACGTTTTCACTAATTGTCACCTTTGTAAACGTCTTTATCATATTAGTCATTTTAGTCCCTTGTTTTTTTTCAAAATACATCACTTTAGTCCTTCCGTTAGTCACCAGTTAGTCAAAGATAACATATCCAAGGGCATTTTCGTCCTTAATGTATTAAATTTTATATTTCTGACACATGCACATTAAAAAAAAAAAAAAAAAATTCTGACATGTGGAAATATAATAAATAATTTTAAAAGACAAAAAAGAGAATTTGAAAAAACAAAAAAAGGGATCTCGGAAGTGGGAAATTAATTTAATAACATTGGGTTTGGAGTATGGACTTTAATAACATTTTACTAAATTTCCATCTTTTCTCTTCTTTATCCGATAACTGGAACAAAAAAACATATTCTTGAGTCTTCCACTTCTCTCTTCTCTTGTCTCCATCTCTTTCTCCTTTCTCAATTACACAGAAAATCCATTTATATGTAAAGGTTTAAAAACTAAAAAATTTCAAGGGTAAAAATGACATTTTATATTGATTAAATAGCAAATAAGGATGCTGTAAAAAAAAATAGCAACAAAGGGTAAAATTGTATTTTTACATATTATGTTATAGTTGACCTTTAGTTGATTGGTCAAATGGACAAAAGTGATCTATTTTGAAAAAAATTACATTTACATCTTGTAAGCATGGTTAGTTTACATTTACTGTAGCGTGTAAGCATGGTTAGTTTTCATCGTGTAATTGCATTATGAAGGATTGAATGATTTAAAATAATCATTATCACACAATACATTCAATGTATCGAGTAATCATGTTTAGAAAATGGCGTGTAATGATTCATTATGTGACCGTTTTACTTGTAATCATAGTGTTCCCAGTGATAATGTAAAAACATGTTAAATAGCTATGACTGATAAACGACCACATCATATACCAAATTTACATCCATATGTAAATTACGTTTCTGATAATTTAGCACAAATACAACACTCTTGGAAATTACAATGACTACGAACCGCAGAAAATAAATTACAACACCGGAATGATAGTAGGAACAGAGTGCTCTTGCTGCTTGTCTGACCTTGTGGGTATTCAAACTGTTGCTTGTTGAATGATTGGACATGCAACAGTGTGAATGGGTACACGATGGAAAATAAACATTATTACATGCTAAATATGTAGAATCGTGTAACGATGCTTAGTTTCCAGCGTGAAACCCTTCTCATTGTTGCTTTAATCATTCAACGTGCAACAGAGTCAAAGATTATGCAGTGGCCCGTTCTACCACTGGCAGATATTGCCAGTCTGGATGTAGATTTTACAGCGATTCGCATGGGAAACTTTTTTATTTGGTTAAGTGTTTCACTGTTTGATTGACGGGACATGAGGGAGTAAGACTGGATATGATGTAGAGTCTACAAATATTCGCAAGGAAACATACATTGTTATTTGGATAAGTGAAGGAAGGCGGTTTTATTGATGGGACAACATCAGAACTGATATTGTGAAAAGAAAAAAAAATTATCGTGTGAGGGTAGGACCGTCATGAGAGAAACTTGGATGGGACGGTCTCTTTGATATATGGCACCTATCAATGTATATATGGCATACATTCATTGGACGCTCCCATTGCCACGTCATTGAGACCGTCCCATTTAATTTTTTCTCCTTGTTTAGACTATGTTGTGGTACTTGTTGCGGAAGTTCTGAAAAAAAACTTATTCCTCTCCTTATAATATATATGGCTTTCCCACAACTTAGTTGACCACTGAATTACTTTACTTAGTAACAAGCATCTCCCACCCAATCTCTATATGTATCTCAAATTATTTTTAGTTTCTTTAATAAATTAAGATTTAGTTGTAATTTTTTTTTTTTTTTTTTTTTTTGTTTATACTTTTTAAAAAAATATAATGTTAGTATTATTTAAGTTTTTTTTTTTTTATCCATATTTTAATGTTTTTATGTTATTGTAATTTTTAATATTAATATTTATTATTTTCGGGTATTTGGTTTGGTTTTTTATTTTATTACTAACTTACAATTATCAAATTTATAATAAGAGATTGCCCAAACGATAAAAGTATGGTAAAGCATGGTAAATAAAAAATTATTAATTAATATTCAATATTACACTCATTTTAAAGATCTAAATGAGACATTTGTAAGGGTATAATTTTTATGTTAATAAAATGAATAAATTAAATTTTATTATACATTAATTGAATTTAATGAAAAAGTTAAAAAGTGGGTTTCGAGGATTGAAGTTGGTTCTCTGTATAGAAAATGGCGATGAGCATCTCTAAAAATTTTCTTGGAATCAACATTTTAGAGGATGGGTGAGAGCAATTTTATCTCCCCAACCCTCTAAATTTTCTTGGAGTCGTAAATTATGAGGATGGGTGGGAGATGCTATCCACCCATGTTGCCACGTGGTAAATTGTTTACCTAGTAATAAATGTTTGTCTCATTTGTTAATGGTTACTGATAAGATCAATTATCAAAATATCACAAAAGTAATTATCTACTTCTCTCATCTCTCATCTATCTGTTAATATCTTCTCTCTCTCTCACCTTCCTTGTGTGTTGTTTTCAATCGAGGTTAAATCAACTTTGCATATTCCAAGATGCATGAACCGTGGAAAGTTGAACTTTATTTATGAATCTTGGGAGATTAAAGTCCTGTGTCAATGTACCTAGAAAGTTTATAAGTCCTTTGTTTGTCCTTTGATTATTATTTCAATGTGTCATCTGTAACGCTATATATTTAGCAGATATTGTGTGGAATTTTTCAAGGCATAAAGTTCAATGACAGAAAAGATTGAGCCTCGAAAATATTTTCTTCTCTGTTTTGTTCTTAGTTCTGTACCAAAATATGAATATCAATCCAATTCTTACAGTTTTTTGATATTGTTCACGATTTCCATTTCTTCTGAGGGTGTTACCAGGATGGATATCTCTGGGTTACAAACGAAGCACTCATCCGCACTAGTATACTTGACCCTGATTATTCTGTCCAATTATACTGAAATGTGTACATGAGGTGGTGTCAGTGATGGCGTCGACGTCATGATCGAAGAGATCAGCCTCCTCCATGGAAGCACTGAGAAGATGAGTATGTGTCTGGTAATATAATAAATTATATTACTAGGTTATGTGGCTGAGCTACAAATACTCTGAATAAACCTTGGAATCATATTTGAATCCATGTACTGATAAATCAGGGTGAGAGAAGAGTGCAAAAACAGCCTTCAAAAACAGCCTTCAAACATAGTTCATCATCTTCTCCAAGTGAAAGAATGACGTCTAATTCATACTCCGATTTTGTATCAAGTTGCTGCCGTTCATCGTTTTAAACCTGCATGATTGCCATCATCTTGATTATATGCCTTATAACTACTACGTTTATATACGGGAATGTATAGGTTTTACGTACTTTGATGTAATGGAAGCACTGAGAAGATGATATTATGTCCCTGTTGGTATATACATGAAATGTTTTTGGATTTAATCATTCCTTCCATGACTGAAATATATATTGATTATGAGTTACTTCGTTTGCTGTGGTATAAGATTTTTCCATCAGAGAAATATGATTAAGGTTAAAAAAAAAATTTTTTTTAAAAAAAACAGTAATAATTTATATAGAATGGAAGGTAAACAATTCAAATATAAATATATATATTTTTCATAAAAGAAAATAAATATAAAGAAGGAATCACATGTGAATCGTGATTCGTGAATCTGCCATGCAAGTATGCAACACTCTCCAAGATTACACGATAGATAATTACAATTTTGATGTTTTCTTGTTATATTTAGGGATGTGTTCTTTACTGTGAGTTTGACTGAATCATCATCACACACTTAATGGTCGATGATTACACGATGAAAAGTAATCAACCTTACAGGATATATAAAATCAATCATGTAAGGATGTTTAATTCCATCGTGTAATCGATGTCTGTGCCAACTCTGGGAGCGATTACACAATGAAAAGTAACCATTATTACACGACAAATTAAATTTATCGTGTAATGATAATTACAAAGTGGCGTGTAATGATTGATACTGTGACCATTTTACGTGTGATCAGACTATCAGAGTGTTCCCAATTATCATGTAAATAAAAACCTGTTAAGGGTTAATCAAGTGCCACGGATTGCAGTAATCAAGTGCCACGTTGGAATTGTAGTAAGGGTATACTTGTCCAAGAAACTTTCTCCTGGATGAAAAAAGTTAACTTATTCATATGTGACAGTTTTGCAAAGGCTCATTACTGTTGGGGCGTTGGGCTACTTATGAACAACTCTTCTAGGCCTAGGAGATTTGTTCCGAGGCTTATGAGATTTGTTCCCAGTCCTAACAGAATTGTACGTAGGCCTATGAGAATTGTTCCAAGGCCCGCAAATAAGTCGTTGCTTTTGATTATCAAAAACAGCTGAACAATAAACCGGTTGCTTTCCCTAGTGTACCGACCGTTCAGTTTACGATAACAAGATAAATGTTCATTTAAGATAAATTTAATGGTTCATTTAAGGCACAATGGTTCATTTCAAATGTAAAGGTAGTAGCAAGGTTCCAACGGTTCATTCTTCAATGAAATTAATGTAGAAGGTGACTCTTCACTTTTCACTGATATGGGTCATCTTCGTCCACTATAAAAACCAATATATCAGTTATATATTGGTCAGAAAAGTCTTGAAGCTTACAAGTGGAAATGGAAGCAAACGGCACAAGCATTCACAGGGTGAATGCCATTTATGAAGTTATGCGTGAAAGGGAGGCAAACGCTGAGGAGACCATCAGCAAGGAGCGTGAAAATGCAAAACGCCTACGTGATGATTATACTGTTTTGATAGGGAAGATTCAGAATCTGGAAGTTGAAATCATCAACTTAAACGTTGAGATTGAAGCAAAGGATAGCGAAATCAATGGACTCTACCAACTTTTTAAAAAAATGCAGAAGAAGTTAATGGACTTCAACATTCCACCATCCCCCTGAACTCAATGTTTTTTTTTTTTTTTTTTTTTTTTCACATGATGTACCCCCCTAAGCTATAATAAATAAATAGATGTGAAACTAAATATAGCACGGTGTGTATAAACCTATCTAGAGGGGGGGGGGGGGGGGGGGGGGGTGAATAGATTTTACGCTTTTTACCCAATTTTTCGTGTTAGTCAAAATTACGAATTTACCCTCAAGATAATATAAACAAGCAAGTGTAATATGGTGCGGAAATTAAATTAACACTTGAATTTTTACGTGGAAACCCTCACGGGAAAAACCACGGGCTATGTAAGTAAGCCACACTCGAACCTCGAATCCACTAAATGTGCAAACGATTACAACCTAATCTCGGAAGTAATCACACACCTACCTAATCCCGGTATGAGTGAACCTAGTCCAATTTGCTTGTGATCTAAGCAACCTAATCCCGATTGCTACACACAAGACTTATCTTCTCTTGAAGAGAATACAACCCTAAGTGAATATGTGAAAATATCCAAAATGCAACATAGAGCAAGGGAAACCCTATATGCTTATCTAAGATGATTTAATATGCAATTAAGAACAATCCTAGATATCAAAACTAAATGACATGTCAATTAGTTAAGCTAATCAATATTAAGTACAAAACCTAATATGCTAGCACAATACAACTTCTCAAACATACATCATACTAATCTCAATTTTGTATCCAAAGCATACAAAATAACAATCAAGTAATTAATTGAGATTGCTAGATAAATTAAACACAAAATATGTAAGATATTAGTGAAAAGCTTACCAAGCAAAGTATGATGAAGATTCCATGCAAGATGACATCTAGATGATCTAAGATGATGCTAGATGATGATTGATGATCATGAAATTGTGTTTGAGTAATTAAAAATGAGTTCTTTGTGTATTTTTCTTCTCTTGAAAAATATCCTAAGTATGAAGCATGAATAAGAACTCTTGTAAGTGACCTAAAATCAAGTTAGCATATATATAGAGGCCATAAGTGAAGTGAGGTCGTTTTGAAATTTCGTCAGAAAAATGCTCTGTGCGCTGGTGGACCTGCGCCAGTGGACCAGCGCACAAGCCAATTTTGGCTTGAGCGCTGGACGACAGGCGCTGCCACCAGCGCCAATCCAGTGGCGCACACCTGGGCGTTTTGCGCCGGTGAGCGGCGCTGGTGGACCGGCGCTGGTGGACCGGCGCTGGTGGACCGGCGCTGGTGGACCAGCGCACAGCCTACATTTTTGTCTCCACAAGCAATCATGCAAGGGGAACAAAAGTAAACCAAAATGCATCCTAGAAGCCTAAATGCTATGATGTTATAAACACAAGATGCAATCATAAATACAAGCAAGAAGAGATGTAAATAAGCATTGATGCACAACAAAAAGAAACACAACATACAAGGATTAAACATATGCATGAGTTGTGAGTGTGTGCAACTATCTCTTCAAGACAAGTAAGCACTTAGAATATTACCTTTGGTGCTTGTCAATAATGAGGTTTTCAAAGGGCCTAATGCACTAATAACAACATCTAAACTACCCTTACAAAGGATCCCCATTTATGGTTTGATCACGAAATAAGCCAATTAAAAACAACGGGAATCCTTACAAGATGTTATTGGTTTGTTTTCACATGCTCTACACATCTCACATACTGTCATTATATTCCTTCATTACTTATACCAGCATAACAGAACAAACAAATAAATATATACATTCATTACTCATACATTAGAACAGAACAAATAAAATCAAATGCTCCTTCGTTACTCGTACCACCAGAACAGAACAGAAAAAACAAGATCTTTCAAACAATCTTGCCAACTAAAACTCCCAAAATAAACACGAATACAAATGAAAACAACATCACACAAGTGCTTTCACTCTTCTCAGATACCTTATCAGCAACATTCACAGAAGATTAAGGCCAAGAATGGCTTGAATGTCCGGAACGGCTACTTATCGCTTTATATGCTTCATCGGTTGAGTTAAACTTCTTGTAAGATGCTCCTGGAAAACCATCAACATGTTCATGACATTCAGGCCAAGAAGTAAACACACATGTTTTCCTTCCTGTGAAAACCACATAAACAGAATTCTTCCCAATTGGTGTTCTCACACTTTACAAATATCTGTAAATCGAAAAAAAAAAAGTGAGGAAGGAAATCAGGCAAAATGTTATTGGTGAGGCCTGCCACATCATCTCTTACACCGGATGTACTGAAGCTTTTCACGGGATGCAGACTATAAATAGAAGAAGAATATTTGTTGGGATCCATCTATAATCCACTAGCTATATATGACGTGGCGAGACCGTATGAGGGATCCTTCGTGACACGTGTCATAAATGCACGCTGTAGGCGACATGTAAGGATTCCCTTTTGTTGATTGGCTTATTTCGTGGTCAAACCACAAGTTGGGGTTTGGTTGTAAGGGTAGTCTAGGTGATTAGTTGAAGATCAAAGACCCTTTCCAAGACCTCAAGAGGACAAGCACCAAAGGTATATATCTAGTGCTTACATTGTCTTGAAGAGATATAGTTGCACACACACACAACATGCATAACTCTTATTCTTGAATGTTGTGTTTATATTTTGTGAACATTGTGCTTTATTGATTTATTTAATATCTCTTCTTGCATTTATTTGATTGCATCTTGTTCATTGAAATGCCATGACATGTTTAGGCATTATGATGCAAAGCCATGAATTCTATTCATGCATGTTTAAGTGATTGCATCTTGTTCATTGAAATGCCATGACATGTTTAGGCATTAGGATGCATTCACTTCCCACACTTGCACTTCATGATTAGTCTTAAGTGTGGTGTAATTCGTTTCCGTTTATGTGATCGGAAACGTCCGCGCTTGCACGATGGTGTGCATGTCTTAGCGCGATGATTGACCACTTGAGAAGGTCTTATTCTTCTCTTGGATAAGTGTTAGATTTGGTTGGATTGTTTGGAGTAAAATGTCTAGTTTCAAAAGATTGGATTTCAATGTTTAAATGATTTTCAAAACTGACCTTTGCATGGTCTTGTGACCATAACTTTTTACACAAAGCTTCAAAATGAGTTTTGAAAATTTCTATACAAACTAGACACCCATACCTTTCCAACGGTATATTATTCGTAATATTTCATGACCGTTTGGATTGGTTTTAAATTCTCCAAAGTGACCACCAAAACAGGGCAACTATGTTGTTGTCCGTTTCTGACCTTTGGTCACTCAATTGACCATAACTTTTTCTACAGACATCAAAATGTCATTCTGTAAAAACAAGTAGAAAGTAGACATCCATACCTTTACAACGATATATCATATGAAAGGTTTCGATGTTGTTTGGTCATGTTTCAAAGCGCTCGAATATTGAGTCGCTGCACTGACGCGAGTACCGCGAAAATGCCCATCATTTTTCCACTTCTTCCAAAACGACATAGTTTCACTTGGGCATTATAAATACATATCTTTCTCATCTTTTTGATATGTGTGCCACAAAATCAAACCCTAAAGAGAGAGGCTCCATATTCTTGAGAGAGAAAGAGAGATTTGAGAGAAAATCAAATCAAGAACTCTCCTTTAACCACTCAAATCAAATCCCTTTTGCATCATATTTCATATTGCATCTTCTATTACTATATAGAATGCATCCATGATTGGATTTGCATCATCACAACTTGCTTGGTAAGATTTTGATTAAGTTCATCTTTTTTATTATTTTTATTATCAAGCTATTCTCTTTATTTTACTTGTATGTTTTGATCATATGATAAATACAAGATTAGAGAATTAATTGTGATGAATTGATTGAGTGTTGTATTGTGATAGATATCTAGGTTTTATAATCTATGTTTATCTAAGCTATTATGACATGTCATTTAGCACTTGATATCTAGGATTGATTTTAATTAATTATATCATCATCCTAGATAAGCATCTAAGGTTCCCTAGCCTTGTTTGTATTTGAATATTCATACATATTCACATAGGTTGCATAATCTCTTCTTAGAGAATTAAGACTTGAGGCTAAGAGTGCTTAGGCCTCAAGCAAATTGGAATAGGGTTGCTAATAAAGGCCCGCTGGGTAGAAGTGAGGGGTTACAGACCGGATTGTTAGACGAGGTCTACATAGGTTGTAAACTTCATTTCAATTAGTGATTTCGAGTTCCGAGTGTGGCGCACTATACAGCCCGTGGTTTTTCCCAGTGGTTGGGTTTCCACGTATACATCAAGTGTCATTTTTAATTCCGCACTATATTACACTTGCTTGTATTTTTGACTAGTAGGGTCATTTTCGTAATATTGACTTGTATGCGAAAATTGGGTAATAATAGCTAAAATATATTCACCCCCCCTCTAGATTAATATAATTGATAACACGCCTCGAGTATTTAGTTATTTACATGACAAACACGAGTGCCATTTTGCGCACCCACGGTAACGTGAGGTAACCATTACCTCCCTCCCCAAATGTTACCACGTGTCCCAAAATGAACCCGAAGTCCAAAGTTAACCAAAGTTTGGGACACGTGGCAACATTTGGGGAGGGAGGTAATGGTTACACACTACACTTAATGTATCGTGTAACCCATCGTGTAATCGTTAACATCCAGTTTCATATTCATGTTTGAACATTCAACTGGTCAATGATTACACGCTAAAAAGTAATCAAGGTTACACCATATAGTAAAGTTATCGCGTATGGATGATTACTTTCCATCGTGTATTCTTTGACAACGTTTCACGTGGGAATGTAAGGATGATTACACGATTTAAAGTAACCATGACAACAGGTATACATTTAATGTATCGTGTACTCATGGTTACAAAGTGGCTTGTAATCATTGACACTCTGACCATTTAACTTGTAATCAGAGTGTTCCCAGTTATCATGTAAATATATACTTGTGATTCAGTGAAATAGCTATGCCTGATAAACGACCACATTTTATACCAAATTTACATCATTATGTAAATTACGTGTCTACGAGTATAGTACAAGTACAAAAATTTTGGGAATTACAATGTCTAAAAACCACAGAAATAAAATCACAACACTTATTATCGAATGATAGTAGGAATAGAGTGGTCTGTGCTGCTCGTCTGACCTTGTGGGCATTCACACTGTTGCATGTTGAGCACCATTGTGAATGGATATACGATGGAAAATAAGCATTATTACACGCTATATATGAAGGATCGTGTAATGATGCTATGTTTGCAGCATGTAACCATTCATACTGTTGCTCGATAAAGGATTGAACATGCAACAGAGTCAAAGATTATACAATGGCTCGTTCTACTAGTGGCTGATATTGCTAGTCTGGAAGTAGATTGTGCAGAGATTCGCATGGGAAATACTTGTTTTTTTGGATAAGTGTTTGACTGTTTGATTGAGGGGACAAGAGAGAGGAACTCTGGATATGATGTAGATTTTACAGAGATTCGCAAGGATACATTATTGTTTTAATTGGATAAGTGAAAAAGGCTGTTTCATTGATGGGACATGATTAGAAGTGATACATAAACAATTATTTTTTTAAGTGAGAGGGTCTGAGCGTCCTAAGTCTTATTTAGACTGTGTTGTGGTGCTTGTGGCAGACAAATTAAGAAGTTCTTTAAAAAAATTCTTCCTCTCCTCTCTGATGTAATGGAATAATCACCCGGTAGGGAAATCAAAATATTGTTTTTGCTTGAATAAATGTCTTTATTTTCTATGTTGTTTTCTGACGGTGTAATAACACAATTTTCGTTTTGTATTTTTTTGGAGGAACAGGAGATAAAACTCTGGCCAACTAATGAAGAACTCATGGCCACTAGTCGACTTGACCCTGATTGTTCTGTCCAATTACACGGAATTGTGTAGAGGAGGTGGTGGCGGTGACAGCGACGTCTTGATAATCGGAGAGATCCGTCTTCTCCATGGAAGCAAAGAGAAGATGATTATATGGCAGGTAATATAATGTGTTGTGTTGCTGGCTGAGCTTTACAAACAGTGTCAGTAATGATGAGGCTCATTGAGACACGACTGAGACTCCATACTGATGAAGCATTGACAGAGTGAAACTCGAGAGCACAAACAGCTTCAAACAGGCAATTCATCATCTTCCCAAAAACGATATCATGTTAATGGCATTTTGTGTAGTTAATAGGTTTATAAACGGAAAGGTATAGATTTTGACTCACTTATAAGTTTTAAGTCATGGAAGCAATGAGAATATGATTTTATGTGACTGTTGATATGTATATTTATATTTCCATATTATAAATATGTTTTTGGATTTAAATATTTAATCCTTCCACCGACCACTATTGATGTTGCTTGCTGTGTTGGAAGTTCCTTCCCTGTAAGAAATATGAGTTTATTTGTTCAAAAAATAAAACATGAACAAATAGAATGAAATGTAATAATACAGTAATTAAACCTACTTTCATATAAAGAAGTAATGAAATGTGAATCACTGTATCAGCCATGCAACACTGTCAAAGATTAAACGATCACAGTTCAATAAATATATATAGTTTTCATCAAGAAAATAAATAAAAATAATCAAATGTGAATCGTGAATCACTCTCAAAGATAACATGATGGATAATTACACAAATTTTACAAATTTGACGTTTTTTGGACATATTTTTGAAATGTGTTTGTATATTGTGTTTGAATGAATGATCATTACACACTTAATGGTCGATGCTTACAAGATGAAAAGTAATCAATCTTACACGATATATTCAATGAATCATGTAAGGATGCTTAGTTTTCATCATGTAATGATTTACACTATTGTTTTGATCATAGTTTCAGAGATTACACGATGAAAATTTAACATCATTACAGGATTTATTTAATATATCGTGTAAGGATGAATACGTTTCATTGTGTAATCGTTGACACTGTTGATCCAAATTCAATACTTGTGAATGATTACACGATGAAAAGTATGAAAGATGACGCGATTAAAAGTAGTCATGATTACACGATTCAAAGTAAGCATCCTTAATTTTCATCGTATAACCTTTGACCCCGATGCAAGTTGAATGAATGTACATGCAACACGTTATGATTAAACGTTGGGTCGTGCCACTATTGGCAGATATTGCCAGTCTGGATCTATATTGCACAGAGATACGCATGTGAAACTTTTTCATTTTCGATAAGTGTTTCACTGTTTGATTGAGGGGACATGAGGGAGAAAGACCGGATTTGATGTACAATCTACAGAGATTAGCAAGGAAACATACTTTTTTATTTGGATAACTGAAAGGCGGTTTCATTGATGGGACAAGACTTAAGGGATGTGATATATTAAAAAATATCCAATTTCGAGACTTCAAATTACATCGTGTATCAGCCATTCAACCCTCTCAAAGATTACAAGATGAAAAGTAAACATGATTACAATACATTTAAACCCTAAGCCTGTAATGATGTTTTGTTTACATCGTGTAATCATTAAATTCTTTTGAGTTACATGCAACAGTGTGATACACGATACATTAAATGTAGCTTGTAATCATGGTTACTTTTCATCGCGTAATTGCATTATGAATGATTCAACTTGCAACTGGTCAATGTTTACACGGCAATTTGTAATGAAGATTACACGTACCCTTTATGTAATCGTGTAATCGTGTTTACAAAGTGACATGTAATCATCCATGATGTGACCATTTTACTTGTAATCATGGTTACTTTTCATCGTGTAGTTGCCATTATGAATGATTCCACATGCAACTGGTCAATGATCACATGATGAAAACAAAGCAGCCCTTTCATTGTGTAACACCGTTATGGACATTGAACATGCAGACTGGTCAATGATTACACGCTGGTAAGTAATTATGGTTAGGTGCTACTGTTAACGTGTCGCGTAAAGAAGATTATTTTCCATCGTGTAATCATTGACATATTTGCGGCATCAACAAGTTTTCAGCGTGTAATTATTGTCATCGTTGCATGTTGAATCAAATTAACAATGAGTTTATATATAATATATGCATCTAATGTGAATGAGTCTCTCATTATAGTATAGATCATTTTCAATATTGATTTGGGGCTCAGAGTTGTTGGATAAATACATCAAGTAACAAAAATGGTGACCGGGACCATTGTTGATAAAAATTCTGTTAGGCCTGGGAACAAATCTCCTACGCCTAGGAGATTGGTTCCCAGGCCTAAAAGAATTCTTGACGGCACAAAATACATTATAAACATTCCCAGCAAAGTTGAAGTGCACATAACATTCTGAGACTAACTGTATGATTCCCAAGCTATACAAGTCTATGGGGAATTACGGATTTGACCATTGGTGAAAATGTCAATTGCAATGGCCTTACGAATGTTTTTGATATTCTTTTGTCCAAAAATTGATTTCCATGGAGTTGGTACTCCAGCCATAATCAACTCAGCATACTTCATTAAATAGGCACCACAACTGTTTCTGTTAAATGATATGTCAAACATAAGTATCTTAAGGAAAGTAAATCAAAAGTAAATAAGTATGTCAAACATACCCATCTTCTTGTTGTGGAATGACATCACTGTGCATGCTTTCAGCTGTGAATGGGGTGCAATGAGGATCCATCTTCAGTTGTTGGTAGTAACCGGCATGCTTCAACACAGATGGAAACAGGTAAAGCAGGCCACGAATTTCCTTAAGCCGAGGACTAAGTCCGCTCTTCCGTTCATTCAATGAGTCATATACCCAGACTTTTCCTTCCTTTAGAAGTACATGGCATAACAGCCAATGGCTGTGAACGTGACACGGAATGAGCACCTGTATATACAATAGATAAAAATTATTTAAGGAAATAGATACTGACAATGCAACGTCATTTCCAACAACTTACTGAATCCAGTTGCCACCAAGGTTGAGGGTATAGAAGTTCATGCCCTGTAACATGTCTAAGGACATCTGTACTGGGTTGGTAATCTAAAGGAACAAATTCCGGGTACTCTTCCCAGACATTTACTACTTTAGGAGAAGTAACGATGGTCTTCTTGACCCTTTTTTTGCGATCTTTTTTCTACTGAGGAGGAGGAGACGTAGTTTCTTTCGACTTACTTTTTTTCTGGTCATCCTTCAAAGACTTTGTTATCTCCCTCAAGCTGTTCAGCGATTTTATTTCAGTTTCCCACTTAATGTTTATGCTTGTCTGTCATCGAAAAATACATTCATTAAGATAATTCCTAGACTTCATTGCAACCAGTCCTAGACTTCAAGAATACATGCATTATAACATATTTTCATATACCATATCATATAACTAGGGTGATACTTACGAAGAAAGATGTGTTGACCAAATAAGTCATTCACCAACTAAAATATATCTCCAAATAAAAATCAATAAAAGGGTCCAAATCGACCTAAAGGAAAAACAATTCCGAGAAAACCTAAACTCAAATTCTAAGTAACAAAATAAAAGGGAATCGTTACATAAAATCTCAATCACTTCCAATTCCAAGTCTATCGCCCCAATATTTTGCACGTATCTAAGCTCACTGCTCGATCGCCTCCTCCATAGGATATCAAAGTAACTATGAATATGCTGTGTAAATGCAGTGATGTACGTTACAAAATAAGTAACATAAAGCCTTAATAACCAGGAATAAATAGATAGTTAATTATGTTACCATATCTGATATCCACTTGTCGACGTTGACCAGCTCTTTAAAAAGTTGACGCGTCATGGGAAGGATTTGATCCGTATAAAAACTATTAAAAATTTAATCAATTACATTAGGACAGATATTCAAAAATGAACACATTCAAAATCATGGCAATATAACAAAGTACGGGAATGGAATATTACCTAACTTGGTCATTGTTCTTCAGGAAAGACGTGAACTCAACTAAGTCTATATCTTCCTCGTTTGAGTTTGATTTCTTTGTCTTCTTGGGCATCGGATCTGTGTACAGGGTTTCGAGATACCTTACCCGCTTTCGAGCCCTCTGTTTGTCGCTGTCTTTGTATTCAACATGCGGGTCAGCCTCAGTAAGTGCTACCACACTACCGGGGAAGTTTTCGGCAATAATACACACAGATGGGGATGGATGTTCTTCCAAGTAAAGGATAGATTTTTCCCCCAAGTCCTACATAAAATTAAATATGTAGTAAGTAAAGTACAAACCATTGATATACTCATATACACGACAAGAACAATATTATATAATTGTTCCCAGGCCTAGAAGAATTGTTCCCAGGCCTAGGAACAATGTTTCAGTCCTAGGAATAATTTTTCAGGCCTGGGAACAATTCATCCATGCCTGGGAACAATTTTTCAAGCCTGGGAACAAATTGTTAGGCCTGGAAGAATTGTTCCCATGCCTAATAATTTGTTCCCAGGCCTAACAATTTGTTCCAAGGCCTGAAACATTGTTCCCAGGATTGAAACATTGTTCCCAGGCATGGATGAATTGTTCATAGGCCTCACCATATACATAACATAACACTATATGTTATAGATATGGGGACAAGACAAAATCATACCTCGACCATCCCATCACCCTCGATTGCAATAGACCCAACAACCTTAACACCGTCAACAACAGCCTCATCTTCCTCACCACCCTTACTACACTTAACACCCTCACCAAGTGAATCTTACTCACCACCGATAACACTCTGATTTCCAGCATCCACAACAAAAGCTACATCTTGCTGCACACCCACTTCTTCAACATCCTCCTCAACATCTTGCTGGTCACCATGTTCTTCAATATCCTCCTCAATAGCAGCCTTATCACCAACATCCCCCTCAACAGCACCCTTATCACCAGCACCCTTATAACCAGCACCCTTACTACCAACATCCTCCTCAACAGCACCCTTATCACCAACATCGCCCTCAACAACACCCTTATCACCAGCAGCCTTATTACCAACATCCTCCTCAACAGCTGCCTTATCACCAACATCCCCTTCAACAGCACCCTTATCACTAGCACCCTTACCACCAACATCCTCCTCAACAACAGCCTGATCACCAACAGCCTCATCACCCTTGAAAACATCAACATCAATGAATTAGTGGAATTTATTAAGGACTAAACTATTATATATAAATAATAATATAATTTTCAACAACTTTATATCTAACCTTCATCTCCTTCCTAAACTTTGCAAATTCATTTCTACAAAAGGCAATAATACGTTTCTCGCTATCAAGCATAGCAGCATATAGTTCTGGGATTGTGGAAGGCACCTAAATGTTGAAAATAATTAATACAATGCATACAAGAATAACATACTAAAAGTCTAAAACCAAATAGTATAGATGTAATCATACCTTAGGATTTCCATCGGAGAACAGACGCTTCTTAGAAGGGGGGAATATTCGTTACAAAATGTGCTTCTATTTCTCCCCACAGAGCATCCTATCTCCTTCACAACAGAAGCTTCTATCCCATCACTGTCATTGCCTATCTGATAATCATCAACTCCATCATCATAACCAAGATCTTCTTCCTGTTCACTTGGATGTATTAGCTGTATTGGCAGAGCCAATTTCTCCCTATTCTTTTCAGGTAGTGGCTCACAAACGTATTTCAGGTTCAATGACTTGAAGTACTCTGTACCCTTTTCATAAGTTTCAACTTCCCAAGGAAATAAAGCCATCTGCATATCAAGAACAAACAATTGTTAGCAAATTTCTACAAATAATTAACCTAAAAACAAAGGGTCATTAAGTACACACCGATGAATTAAATTGTGATTCAATATTTGAAATACGTGCACTAAATTTCCATCTAGTGAACCGTGGATACCCCGTAGCAATTCGATTTCCAACGCGATCATCAAAACGAATTATCCTCTCCATGGCCCATACCTATACAATTTAAAGTAACTATTATGAATGAAAGTTTTTTGATCCAACAAAGTATGAAACCAGAAACACTGAAAACAGTTTGATAACATGCAAAAAAATTTAAAACTTACCTGAAGTACTAGAGGGAACTCGGACAAATTGTATGTATAATATTTTGATTTCTTTTCCTTCTTCTCTTCCTTAGCCAGCAGCCTCACTTCTTCTTCTTCTAATAACTTCTTCTTCTTCTTCTTGTTCTTTTTCTTCTCATCTTTTTCTTCTTCTTCTTCTTCTTCTTCTTCTACTGACTTCTTCTTCTTCTACTGACTTCTTCTTCCTCTTCTTATTCTTTTTCTTCTTATCTTCTTCTAATGACTTCTTCTTCCTCTTCTTATTCTTTTTCTTCTTATCTTCTTCTTCTTCTTCTTCCAAGTCTTCTATATTCTTATTCTTCTGCAGCTTCCCGTTCTTACCTCCCTTCTTTCCTTCACCTCTTAGATGGTCAAGCCGTTTTTGAAGTACACCCTTCAAAAAATATAATGTAACGCTGAATATGTAAGAACCCTATGGAAAATTTCCGATATGGCTGTGGTCCGTCCATCATCCGTGCCAAAGAATTGGCTCACTATATATATATTCAGCATCTTATACACATCTTCACTCTGTTCGAACGTCATTTTTCTCAAAGTGGCATACAATAGCTCGGCAGTCGGCCTTTTTCCTTTGAAAATTCTTGTAACCATCGAATCCTATTTTACTTCATTGTTATTAGCAAAACCTTCAGGCAGCTGTCCCATATTCAAACCGCTGCATAAACAAAATTCTTCTTGGCCGAAACGGGCTAACGACTTCCCCAACCTAAACCACATCTCATCTTGAAACTAATTATAGCACGGTGTGTATAAACCTATCTAGAAGGGGGGTGAATAGATTTTACGCTTTTTACCCAATTTTTCGTGTTAGTCAAAATTACGAATTTACCCTCAAGATAATATAAACAAGCAAGTGTAATATGGTGCGGAAATTAAATCAACACTTGATTTTTACGTGGAAACCCTCACGGGAAAAACCACGGGCTATGTAAGTAAGCCACACTCGAACCTCGAATCCACTAAATGTGCAAACGATTACAACCTAATCCCGGAAGTAATCACACACCTACCTAATCCAGGTATGAGTGAACCTAGTCCAATTTGCTTGTGATCTAAGCAACCTAATCCCGATTGCTACACACAAGACTTACCTTCTCTAGAAGAGAATACAACCCTAAGTGAATATATGTGAATATTCAAAATGCAACATAGAGCAAGGGAAACCCTATATGCTTATCTAAGATGATTAATATGCAATTAAGAGCAATCCTAGATATCAAAACTAAATGACATGTCAATTAGTTAAGCTAATCAATATTAAGCACAAAACCTAATATGCTAGCACAATACAACTTCTCAAACATACATCATACTATTCTCAATTTTGTATCCAAAGCATACAAAATAACAATCAAGTAATTAATTGAGATTATTAGATAAGAGAAACACAAAATATGTAAGATATTAGTGAAAAGCTTACCAAGCAAAGTATGATGAAGATTCCATGCTAGATGACATCTAGATGATCTATGATGATGCTAGATGATGATTGATGATCATGAAAATGTGTTTGAGTAATTAAAAATGAGTTCTTTGTGTATTTTTCTTCTCTTGAAAAATATCCTAAGTATGAAGCATGAATAAGAACTCTTGTTGATGACCTAAAATCAAGTTAGCATATATATAGAGGCCATAAGTGAAGTGAGGTCGTTTTGAAAACTCGCCAGAAAAATGCACTGTGTGCTGGTGGACCTGCGCTGGACCAGCGCACAAGCACGTTTTGGCTTGAGCGCTGGACGGCAGGCGCTGCCACCAGCGCCAGTCCAGCGGCGTACACCTGGGCGATTGGCGCTGGTGGCCTTGCGCTGGTCCACACCAGCGCACGACCAGCGGCGCTCCACTGGGCGTTTTGCGCCGGTGAGCGGCGCCGGTGAGCGGCGCCGGTGAGCGGCGCTGGTGGACCGGCGCTGGTGGACCAGCGCACAGCCTACATTTTGTACCCCACAAGCAATCATGCAAGGGGTACAAAGTTAAACTAAGATGCATCCTAAAAGCCTAAATGCTATGATGTTTTAAACACAAGATGCAATCATAAAACAAGCAAGAAGAGATGTAAATAAGCATTGATGCACAACAAAAAGAAACACAACATACAAAGATTAAACATATGCATGAGTTGTGAGTGTGTGCAACTATCTCTTCAAGACAAGTAAGCACTTAGAATATTACCTTTGGTGCTTGTCAATAATGAGGTCTTCAAAGGGCCTAATGCACTAACAACAACATCTAAACTACCCTTACAAAGAATCCCCACATATGGTTTGATCACGAAATAAGCCAATTAAAAACAACGGGAATCCTTACAATCTCCCCCTTTGGCTATTTCGTGACAAAACCATCACTCACATTGATTCCTCACAAAAAAAAATAGAAACTACGGGATTACAATGATATTCTACATTACAAAGAGATAAGAGAATGCAACTTGAAGTCTTCAATCCTCTTGTAGAATAATCAATCCCTGAAAAGAGTTTCTAACATTTCCAATACAAGAAAAGTGTGAGATTAATCATGTGAGAGAACAATACCTAGCATTTGCATTTTTAGAATTTAGGCACAACATTACCAAATGTATGCAATGAATGATAAATGCAATGCTCCCCCTCAAAGGGTTACTCCCCCTCAATGTATGTTCTCCCCAAAATGCACAAAAGCTTCTATATTTTGCAATTCCCCTTACCATATCCTACTCCCCCTTTTTGTCATGATATAGGCAAAGGAGTAGTCCCCAACCGGGTCACTCATAGCAACGAGAGATAGAAGCATGCAAGATATGCATATATATAAGTCACTTTATGCACTTCAATTAATTTGAGAGAAACAAGGAGATTTATTTGAGAAAATGTGTGAATCCAACATGCTTTGCATACAAGACATATAGCATTCAAGTCCAAAATACAATGGTATTTGGCAAAGCAAATGACAAAGGTTTCTAATTTGAATTCAAACCAATTTCACCAATGTCATGGGAAAAGCAAGGATATAGAGATTATTGATTTCAATTTAAGAGCAACTATATCCAACTTTATAAGCGAAACATGGCATGAGCGACTTTGCACCCTATTTGATTTTTCTGGATAAGATATCCGTATGATAGTAACCATGTTCAACTAATAAAGAAAGAGAGACATTTGGAATGTAAATTCCTTTGAAAGGATACAAGATCCTTTATTCATTTTGAGTCTCATAAGCTTTCACACAAGTTTTGCGTTTTTAAGAATATGCAATCATCAATTCATGCTTTTCATGTGAGCATGTTGTATGAATTTCATGCTTTTTCATTTTGCATTAGCATGTTATTTAAGAAACATCATGTCATGGAGATAACTATAGGTCATTCACATCATACTTCCTATGTAAATCTCCTAGTCCAAAAATGCATATTTGAACATAAATATGACATGGATTGTAAACAAGCAAGGTTCACACTTATAGAATAGAAAACATATATACATATGTACAACCAAGCTTACTCAAGCAATTAAAAGAAGAGGCATAAGTTATTTCAAATTTTTTGCAAGATACAAGAATGCAAAATAGCTCTCTTTGCTTGAGTTCCCCATATGGGGTCAATCATAGAACATCACTCCACAAGACATATCCCAATAGATCTACTAAGAGTTTTAAATCGAGTAGCATCTAAGGGTTTAGTAAATAGGTCCGCAAGTTGATCATTAGTACCTACATGTTCAAGTACTATGCATTTATTTTCAACAAGCTCTCTAATGAAGTGATGGCGGATGTCAATATGCTTAGTTCTAGAATATTGAATCGGATTCTTGGAAATATTAATAGCACTCATGTTATCACAAAAGAGAGTGAGAGTACATTGGTTGAATCCGTAGTCTACTAGCATTTGCTTCATCCAAATAAGTTGAGTGCATCCACTCCCCGCGGCTATGTACTCGGCCTCGGCCGTGGACAAGGAAATTGAGTTTTGCTTCTTGTAAAACCAAGACACCAAGTTGTTGCCTAGAAAGAAGCAACCGCTCGATGTGCTCTTCCTATCATCACAATTTCCTGCCCAATCCGCATCACTATATCCTACAAGACTAGGATTAGTGTCAAATGAGTACCAAATCCCATAATTAGAAGTCCCATTCACAAATCGAATGACTCTCTTAACCGAAGAGAGATGGGACTCCTTGGGATCGGATTGGTACCTAGCACAAACTCCTGCACTAAATGATATATCGGGCCTACTTGCGGTCAAATAGAGCAAGCTCCCTATCATGCCACGATATAAGGTTTGGTCCACACTTTTTCCACTAGCATCCTTACTTAGCTTCAAAGTGGTGCTCATAGGAGTATCACAATGTTTGGCTTTTTCAAGACCAAACTTCTTCACTAGGTTTTTGGCATATTTGGCTTGGGATATGAAAATCCCATCATCTAGTTGCCTAATTTGCAAACCTAAGAAGTAACTAAGCTCACCAACAAGACTCATCTCAAATTCATGAGACATGACATCAACAAATTGTTGGACTTTGGTGTTGTTGGTGGAGCCAAAAACTATATCATCAACATATATTTGAGCTATGAAAAGCTCATCATTGTCTCTCTTGATGAATAGTGTCTTGTCAACACTACCTCTTGTGTAGTTGTTGTCAACAAGAAATTGAGTGAGGCCCTCATACCAAGCCCTCGGTGCTTGTTTCAACCCATAAAGTGCCTTCTTGAGGCGATAAACGTGATTGGGGTGGTGTGCATCCACAAACCCCTTAGGTTGTTCAACAAACACTTCCTCTTGCAAGAAGCCATTGAGGAAGGCACTCTTGACGTCCATTTGGTGCAATTTGAACTTGTGCACACAAGTGATGGACAAGAGAAGCCTAATGGACTCTAAGCGGGCAACGGGAGCAAAAGTCTCCTCAAAGTCGATACCCTCAATTTGAGAGTACCCTTGTGCTACAAGTCTAGCCTTGTTCCGCACTATGTTGCCATCCTCATCGGATTTGTTCCAAAATATCCATTTAGTGCCTATGACATTAGTGGTCTTAGGCCTAGGAACTAGAGTCCAAACCTCATTTCTTTCGAATTGGTTTAGCTCTTCTTGCATGGCAAGAACCCAAAATTCATCATTTAAGGCTTCTTCAACCTTTTTGGGTTCAATTTGAGAGGTGTAGCATGTATAGCTAATAAGATTAGCAAGTTGGCGTCTAGTCCTAACACCCTCATTTACCTCTCCAATGATATCTTCTTTATCATGGAGTTTCCTAACCCATGGAGCGGGTTCTTTAGAGTCCAAGAGAGGAACTCTATCAATAGGTTGTGTGTCATTATTGTTGACATTAGATGTCCCAACATTAGGTGACACCACAACCTCCTCCAAAGGAGAACCATCACTAAAAATAACCTCCTCCTCATGATCATTTGTCTTGAGCCTAGTATCATCAAATACGACATTGGATGATTCCATAACACTTAGAGTCTTTAAATTGAAAACTCTATAGGCTCTACTATTTAAGGCATAGCCAATAAAAATACCCTCATCACTCTTAGCATCGAATTTGCCAAGTTGATCACGGTCATTCAAAATTTAGCATATGCTTCCAAAAGTGTGGAAGTAGCTAACATTTGGCCTCTTGCCTTTCCATAACTCATAGGAGGTGTTTCTAGTACCGGGCCTTAGGAACACTCTATTTCCTATATAGCAAGCCGTGTTGATGGCTTCGGCCCATAGGTTCCTAGGGACATTGTTGCCAAGCAACATCACTCGGGCCATCTCTTAGAGGACCCTATTCTTCCTCTCAACAACTCCATTTTGTTGAGGTGTCCTAGGAGCAGAAAATTCATGGGAGATGCCTAAACCATTACAAAAGGTTTCAAAGGTGGCATTCTCAAATTCCCTCCCATGGTCACTTCTAATCCGTTTAATGCTTTTAATATTAGAGTTCATTTCATTTTGAATTTTATTACAAAGCATTTTAAACTTATCAAAAGTTTCGGATTTTTCTCTAAGAAAATATGTCCATGTGAACCTAGAGAAATCATCAACACAAACAAAAATGTATCTCTTTCCACCCAAACTTTCGGTTTGCATGGGACCCATAAGGTCCATGTGGAGAAGCTCAAGAGGCTCCTTGGTGGTGAGATACTTTCCGTTTTTGTGCATGCTTTTAGTTTGCTTTCCTTGTTGGCAAGGTCCACAAATACCATTGGCTTTCTTCCCAAGCTTAGGGAGGCCACGCACACAATTGAACTTTCCAAGGGTCCGTAGATCCCTAAAGTTCATGTGGCCAAGTCTTTCATGCCACAACTCAATTTGCTCATCCATGGACACATGGTTAGATACAATACTAGCTTCAAGACAATAGCAATTGTCGCTAGATCTCATGCCCGTCAACAAGTTTTGTCCATCGGGTTTAAGGATAGAGCAATAATCTTTAGAAAACAAGACGGAATATCCTTCATCACTAAGATGTGAAATGCTTATTAAATTGGCTTTCAAGCCATCAACATATAAAGCATTGGATAAGGAGGGTAATCCGGGAACGGAAATGGTTCCTTTCCCTACAACATTTCTTTTGGATCCATCACCAAAAGTGACATTTCCACCTTCCTCCATAACAAGAGTCTCGAAGAAACTCTTGTTTCCCGTCATGTGCCTAGAGCACCCACTATCCAAATACCAAAAATTAGAAGAATTTGCCTTCAAGGCTATTTGTGCAACATGGCAAACATTTTCATTCTTTCTAATCCACTTAGCAACAATTTTAGCTTTCTTAGTGGTCTTTGGTACATGTGCTCTACTATTTCTAGGATCATGCAAATCAATATTTTCATTCCTAGAAACATGCATCTTGGCTCTATTCTTTCTTTTTTCAATCATGCTTTGTTTTCTACACATTTTAATATATTGAAAGCAATTTGGTCTAATATGACCATCACAACCACAAAAGTGACAAATAGGAATGAAAAAAGGAATCATACCTCGTCTTTGTGCACGTATGGGAGCTCGTCCATGTCTTTGTGGATAAGTGGGTTCAATCCATCTTCGTTGTTGAACCGGTCTAGGTTGCTTCCAAGCTTGAGGTTGCATGATTGGTCTTTTTCCTTTGTGAGCCAATTTGGGAGGAGTGTTGGCTTGAGGGACCCTAGGGGGTTGAGCTTGAGATTTCCTTCTTGGCCCCATTTTCACTTGTGCATTAGAACATTGTCCTACTTCTAACTTCTTCCTCGGAGGTTGCACAAATGAAGTTTCTTCGTTCTTCAAGCTCTTGACAAACACTGTCTTGTTAGAGGTTGAGACTTTCTTGCCATCTTCATACCCAAGACCTCTCTTGTCACTTGGACTCTTTCCAACACCAAGTAAATGATCAAGCTTCTTGGTGCTAGAATCTATCCTAGCCAAGGACCCTTTAACTTCAACAAGTTCCCTCTTCAAGCTTTCTTCACTTCTCTTGGATAAGTCTAACTCCTCAATTAACTTATCCTCTCTCCTCTTCAATCTTTCCACTTGTTCACTTAAGTGGTCATTATGAGCCGAAAGTTCAAGGTTCTCTTCTCTCAACCTCTCAATCTTTCTTGTGCTTTTAATTGCTAAATCATTGAACTCGGCATGGTATTTAGCAAGCACTTTTTGCTCCACAAATTTCTTTTTGGAACTAGAAGAGGAGTCACTTTCTTCTTCACTAGAGTCAATTTCCTCTTGACTCAAATCCTCTTTTTCACTAGCACTCTTGCTCTTGTGAGAAGAGGCAAAAGCTAGGAAGTTAGCCATGAGCTCTTCTTCACTTGAAGACTCATCTTCCTCATTGGAGTCATCACTACTCCCACTCCAAGTGGCAGCCATCACTTTACCCTTCTTCCTCTCATTGTGATTAGCACATTCGGGGGCAAAGTGACCAATCCCACCACATTCAAAGCATCGGACCCCTTTCCTTTTGGTCCTCTCTTGTCTAGGCTCAAACTTCTTGAAGGAACTCTTTTTCTTCAAATCTTGTCCTCTTGACCCAAATCCCTTCTTCTTCTTGAACCCCATAACCTTGTTGAACCTTTTCACAAATAAGGCAAGGTCTTCATCCGATTCATGCTTTGCCTCCTTTGCATCCTTAGATGCTTTCAAAGCTATTCCTTTAGACTTCTTAGGAGGAGTAGTGGTGCTAGGAGCCTTCCTAGACTCATATGCAAGGAGACGCCCAATTACCTCACTTGGCTTCATATCCATGTAGCCACTATTTTCTTCTATGGCCGTCACCTTTGATTCAAACCTATCGGGGAGAGATCTCATAATTTTTTGCTTGACTCTCCTATCCGAATACGGGTCTCCGAGTTGATGGCTTTGATTTACTATGTCCATCAATTTGATTTCGAAGTCATTGAAGCATTCATCCTCTCCCATCCTAAGTAACTCAAATTGAGTTTGGAGGACTTGAAGCTTGGACTCCTTCACCACCTCGGTTCCCTCATGTGCAACTTGAAGGATGTCCCATGCCACTTTGGCAATCTGAGTATTTTGAATAAGCTTGTACTGATTCTCATCCATGGCACACATAATGGCATGCATCGCCTTCCTATTCCACTTTGAAGCCTCAAACTCTTGCGCGTTCCATTGCGCCTTAGGCTTAAAAACATCTTGTCCTCCACCCGCGGGAGTCATCATATGAAGATCATATTCGTCTTCCACCGCCATCCATGCACGGTCATGAATTTGGCATATGTAGGATTCCATCTTCCCTTTCCATTGGGAATAGTTCAAACCGGTAAGAAGTGGAGGCCTTGTGCTAGAAGCTCCTTCGTGGCCACCACCATTTCCACCGTTTCCACTCATAGTGTTTATGAATGAATGAAATGAATGCAAATGTATGAATGATCAAAAATCACACAAAATGCAAAACACACCAAAATAAGCAAGGATCACCTATGTATGTCTAGGAACCTGCTCTGATACCAATTGAAACTAATTATAGCACGGTGTATATAAACCTATCTAGAGGGGGGGTGAATAGATTTTACGCTTTTTACCCAATTTTTCGTGTTAGTCAAAATTACGAATTTACCCTCAAGATAATATAAACAAGCAAGTGTAATATGGTGCGGAAATTAAATCAACACTTGATTTTTACGTGGAAACCCTCACGGGAAAAACCACGGGCTATGTAAGTAAGCCACACTCGAACCTCGAATCCACTAAATGTGCAAACAATTACAACCTAATCCCAGAAGTAATCACACACCTACCTAATCCCGGTATGAGTGAACCTAGTCCAATTTTCTTGTGATCTAAGCAACCTAATCCCGATTGCTACACACAAGACTTACCTTCTCTAGAAGAGAATACAACCCTAAGTGAATATATGTGAATATTCAAAATGCAACATAGACCAAGGGAAACCCTATATGCTTATCTAAGATGATTAATATGCAATTAAGAGCAATCCTAGATATCAAAACTAAATGACATGTCAATTAGTTAAGCTAATCAATATTAAGCACAAAACCTAATATGCTAGCACAATACAACTTCTCAAACATACATCATACTATTCTCAATTTTGTATCCAAAACATACAAAATAACAATCAATTAATTAATTGAGATTACTAGATAAGAGAAACACAAAATATGTAAGATATTAGTGAAAAGCTTACCAAGCAAAGTATGATGAAGATTCCATGCTAGATAACATCTAGATGATCTATGATGATGCTAGATGATTATTGATGATCATGAAAATGTGTTTGAGTAATTAAAAATGAGTTCTTTGTGTATTTTTCTTCTCTTGAAAAATATCCTAAGTATGAAGCATGAATAAGAACTCTTGTTGATGACCTAAAATCAAGTTAGCATATATATAGAGGCCATAAGTGAAGTGAGGTCGTTTTGAAAACTCGCCAGAAAAATGCACTGTGCGCTGGTGGACCTGTGCTGGTGGACCAGCGCTGGACCAGCGCACAAGCACGTTTTGGCTTGAGCGCTGGACGGCAGGCGCTGCCACCAGTGCCAGTCCAACAGCGCACACTTGGGCCATTGGCGCTGGTGGCCTTGCGCTGGTCCACACCAGCGCACGACCAGCGGCGCTCCACTGGGCGTTTTACGCCGGTGAGCGGCGCTGGTCGACCAGCGCTGGTGGACCAGCGCACAGCCTACATTTTGTACCCCACAAGCAATCATGCAAGGGGTACAAAGTTAAACTAAGATGCATCCTAAAAGCCTAAATGCTATGATGTTTTAAACACAAGATGCAATCATAAAACAAGCAAGAAGAGATGTAAATAAGCATTGATGCAAAACAAAAAGAAACACAACATACA
This sequence comes from Acer saccharum, assembly GCA_030490815.1. Lineage (NCBI taxonomy): Eukaryota > Viridiplantae > Streptophyta > Magnoliopsida > Sapindales > Sapindaceae > Acer > Acer saccharum. The sequence continues at coordinate 35,110,117 of CM059877.1, forward strand.
AAGATTAAACATATGCATGAGTTGTGAGTGTGTGCAACTATCTCTTCAAGACAAGTAAGCACTTAGAATATTACCTTTGGTGCTTGTCAATAATGAGGTCTTCAAAGGGCCTAATGCACTAACAACAACATCTAAACTACCCTTATAAAGAATCCCCACATATGGTTTGATCACGAAATAAGCCAATTAAAAACAACGGGAATCCTTACACATCTTCTCTTTGTCCTTTGGGGTGAATGATCTGTCTTTTCAAAATATTATGGATAAGCTGCCCGTAAACTGTCAACGGCTCTGTCAAATCCAAATATTTTCCGAATGGGCCCTGCTTGAATTTTTCCACCAACCCAAACTTCTGTAGGACGGTCTTCAACCGTGTAATCCTAAACATTTGACTTCCACTGTTTACTCTCACGGGAACCCAATTGTCATGGTCTGGGAAGCGCCACAAGTTTGCAATCGAATTTTTCCGCATCTAAACAATGAAAACAAAAAGAAAGCATCAGTCCCAGGAAAAAAGAAAACATCAGTCCCAGGCTTATGAAAATATGTCCTAGGCTCAATATTACAGTCCCAGGCTCAAAATTACAGTCCCAGGCTCAACATCAGTACTAGGCTTATGAAAATCATTCAAATTAATACACATTCAACATCAATCTTAAGCTCAAAATAATACATACATGGCATCATCCATCCATCAGCCATAGGCTTATGAAAATCATTCATAGGCTCAACATATACATTAACCATTAAAGATAGGCTATCTCCGTGCAAATTAAAGTCATTTTCAGTCCCAGGCTTATGAAAATATGTCCTAGGCTCAAAATTACAGTCCCAGGCTCAACATCAGTACTAGGCTTATGAAAATCATTCAAAATAATACACATTCAACATCAATCTTAAGCTCAAAATAATACATACAAGGCATCATCCATCCATCAGCCATAGGCTTATGAAAATCATTCATAGGCTCAACATATACATTCACCATTAAAGATAGGCTATCTCCGTGCAAATTAAAGTCATTTTCAGTCCCAGGCTTATGAAAATTTGTCCTAGGCTCAATATTACAGTCCCAAGCTAAACATCAGTACTAGGCTTATAAAAATCATTCAAAATAATACACATTCAACATCAATCTTAAGCTCAAAATAATACATACATGGCATCATCCATCCATCAGCCATAGGCTTATGAAAATCATTCATAGGCTCAACATATACATTCACCATTAAAGATAGGCTATCCCCGTGCAAATTAAAGTCATTTTCAGTCCCAGGCTTATGAAAATATGTCCTAGGCTCAATATTACAGTCTCAAGCTCAACATCAGTACTAGGCTTATGAAAATCATTCAAAATAACACACATTCAACATCAATCTTAAGCTCAAAATAATACATACATGGCATCATCCATCCATCAGCCATAGGCTTATGAAAATCATTCATAGGCTCAACATATACATCCACCATTAAAGATAGGCTATCTCCGTGCAAATTAAAGTCATTTTCAATCCCAGGCTTAGGAAAATTTATCCTAGGCTCAATATTACAGTCCCAGGCTCAACATCAGTACTAGGCTTATGAAAATCATTCAAAATAATACACATTCAACATCAATCTTAAGCTCAAAATAATACATACATGGCATCATCCATCCATCAGCCATAGGCTTATGAAAATCATTCATAGGCTCAACATATACATTCACCATTAAAGATAGGCTATCTCCGTGCAAATTAAAGTCATTTTTAGTCCCAGGCTTATGAATATTTGTCCTAGGCTCAATATTACAGTCCCAGGCTCAACATCAGTACTAGGCTTATGAAAATCATTCAAAATAATACACATTCAACATCAATCTTAAGCTCAAAATAATACATACATGGCATCATCCATCCATCAGCCATAGGCTTATGAAAATCATTCATAGGCTCAACATATACATTCACCATTAAAGATAGGCTATCTCCGTGCAAATTAAAGTCATTTTTAGTCCCAGGCTTATGAATATTTGTCCTAGGCTCAATATTACAGTCCCAGGCTCAACATCAGTACTAGGCTTATGAAAATCATTCAAAATAATACACATTCAACATCAATCTTAAGCTCAAAATAATACATACATGGCATCATCCATCCATCAGCCATAGGCTTATGAAAATCATTCATAGGCTCAACATATACATTCACCATTAAAGATAGGCTATCTCCGTGCAAATTAAAGTCATTTTCAATCCCAGGCTTATGAAAATTTGAAAATACAAATATAAGCTCGCGTGTGTGTCTAAACAACCTAGAGGGGGGGGGGGGGGGGGGGGGGGATGGGTTGTTAATTGATTATTACCAACTTTTCGATTAGTCAAAATTAATCACAATTAACCCAAAACACACATATAATAAAATCAAGTATAAAATGCGAAAATTAAAGAACACTTGATTTTTACGTGGAAACCCACAGGGGGAAAAACCACGGGCTAATATGTGCGCCACACGGTCAACGAAATCCACTATATGAAAAGGAATCTACACCCTCAAGTGATTCTCGGACACTCACCCTAGATAACCTCAAGCTATGGACACTACCACTCGCCACTCTTGGTTCAATCCCTAGTGATATCCCCTGATACACTACTCTTGGCATGAGCAACCCCTAATCTACCCAACGGGCCTTTTACGGTGGCACTTGACCAATTGCTTGAGCACTACACATGGGTAGCCACAAGACTTTCCTTGCTTGTGAAACTTCACCAAGAAGTCACAAGACTTTGACTCAAGAAGAGAATAAAAAGGTCTAAGTGTATCACAATGATGCACAAATGCAATGAGTGCTAGACTAAACACTATATGCTTAACTAGATGTTATAATGCAAGAGAACATCCTAGTTATCAACAAAGCCTACATGTACATACATGTAAACTCAATTAGATGCAAAGAGATTCTAGCAACCTAATTGTCAACAAAGAAAGCCAAATCAACTCAAGTTGTCACTAAACATGGCAATGACTATGAATATGCAATCAACAAATGCAATCAATGAATAGTCAATCAAAATGCCAATCAACAAGAGTTGTCAACAAACATGGCAAGGACAATAAATGCAATTAACAAATGCAATCAATAAATTGTCAATCAATCAAGGCCAATCAACACAAGTTGTCAATTAATAATGGCAAGGCCTAATAGCATGCAATCAACTAATGCAATTAACCAAACAAAATGCCAATCAACTTAAGTTATCAAAATCATGGCAATGATACTAAATGCAACTAACAAGTGCAATTGATCAAACAAAATGCCAATCAACATAAGTTGTCAATGAACATGGCATAAACTCTAAATGCAATTAACAAATGCAATCAATGAGTCCTACACAAAAATTGTCTAAATGCAAATCATATAGACTTAGCTAGATGTTATCAATCACAAAACAATCCTAGCTATCAAACAACACATAAACATTCAAAAGTTTAACTAGTTGATTAAAAGACTATCTATCAACCTAGTCATCAATAAATCATATAAGAATGTTTATGACATAGCTTTTTAGGCAAGAATGACCTAATCAATTAAGCTATCAAAATACAAACCCAATCATGTCATAACTTCACTAAGTATGCAATAAGAGTGAAGATTTGCTAAACTAAGCAATTAAAGACATGTCTTGACTAAGATAGAACAATAAATGAAGATGTGGTGTTTGTTCTACTTACCAAGTCAAGAATGATGAAGACCCATGGAAGGATGATGCATGAAACATGTTAGATGCACATGGGTTTGGGTTTAGAGAGTTAAAGGAGCAAGCTTGAAGCTTTCTTGAAGCTTTCTCTCTCTATGGTTTACTTTCTCTCTCTTGGATCTGATTTTTAGCTCCTTGGACCGAGCAAGGAAGAAGAGAATGTATATATATAGTCCAAAAATGAAATGACATCGTTTTGGAAAAGTTTCAGAAAAAGGCAAATCTGCGCCTTTGATTCTGCGGTCGGTGTCCGCAGAATGAGGGCGCCGAATACCAACAGTCGCATGATGACTTTGGATTATGCGGCCTAAATCTGCGCCCTTGGCCGCCAAACAAGGGTGCTGAAATGAGACCTGACTTTCTGGTCCCTTTCGACGGCCTTGTTTTGCGGCCCCTTAACGTCGAACCAAGGGCGCCGAAAAACGGTGGCCTATTCTACACCCTAGGGCACCGAATCAAGGGCGCCGAATGCCCCTTGGAAAGGTCAATGCACCTAATGCCTAAAACATGACATGGCATTCAAAAATAAAAAAGGTGCAATCAATTTAGCATGCATGGGAATGTATAATCATCATGAAAAACTCACCAAGCATGTGACACACAAAAGATATGCAATTATGAAAATGCATAAGTGTGAAAAAGCATGTAAGCACACATTCAATAAAAAAAAACACAAGTGCAATCATATAAATGCAATGAGAGTGTGTGTGTGCAAACATATAAAAGCAAGCATAGAAATGCAATAAAAATGTGTGCAAGATGACATAGAAGCACACATGAATGAAACACAAATGCAAGGTAACACATACAAGATATATAACAATGCATGCAAGTGTGTGTATGCTAAAAGACATAGATGCACAAACTAAGGAAACACACATGCAAAGTAACTAATACACAATATATAAAGATGCATGCAAGTGTGTGTGTGCACCTAATCTCTTCAAGAATCAAGGTCAAGTGATATACCTTTAGAAGCTCTTGAAGTCACCTTGGGAAGTCCGAAAGCTTGCCAACCACGAAGTCCTAAGCTACCCGTTACATACCAATCCCAATGTGGTGTGTCATGAAATAAGCCAATCAAAAGTGAGGCACTTACAAAATCATTCATAGCCTCATAGCCTTAAAATACACATTCAACATCATTATTAGGCTCAAAATAATACATGCATCATCCATACATCGGCCCTAGGCTTATGACAATCATTCATAGGCTCAACTTAGATGAAATGGGAAAAATGAGTGACCCAACTTCAATGGAGTGGATTCCGGTCCAAAGGAGAACGATGGAGAAGATGACCCAACTTCTTCTGAAAGTTTTGGTTTTCTTTAGTGGAGTAAAGGAGAAGAAGAGAAGGGTAGTTTCGTCCTTACACATTGTAAAAGGGTAATTTAGTCATTTTGCACAGTTTAATTGTGGAGGGCATTATTGTCTTAGAAAGTCTATTTCATAGAAAGTAAACATCAGGAAAGACCAGATATGCACTTTTTAGCCTCAGGGGCTAAAAATACACATTCAACATCAGTTTTAGGCTCAAAATAATACATGCATCATCCCCATACATCGGCCCTAGGCTTATGACAATCATTCATAGGCTCAACATATACAAAGGCTCTAACTGAAAATAAGTCATCCATACGTCTGCCAATGTTTTCTTCCCTCCCATTTTCTTCCCTTCGAATAAACATCGATTTCCAGTGTAGTTGACAGCAATCAATCAATAAAGGCTTGCCTTCAAACATAACACACACCCTCCAAATACACATACAAACATGTCAAAAACACAAACACAACAACAATCTACCATCCCAAAACACAAACAAGAACAAACTCTAATAAAAAAACATAACTTTTTAAAAATTAAAGTGGTTTGAAGAAATTAGTACCTTCAGATTGTCTCACTCTATTTGCGTTTCATCTAGGGTTTGGGTGCTTCGTTCAATCACAATGCCGACGGCCACAGCGACGAGAACGAGGACGAAGGCGATGAGGACGATGACGACCTTGCTTCTCCTTCCTCTCTCTGTGTCACTATATTTCTGGGTTTGCGATTTGTGCACAGACCAGAGCAACAACGACTGACTTCCTTTTTTAGGGATTTCAACGAAGAGCACAGAAGCAGCAACGACTCCCTCTCTCTATTTCTGGGTTTTGGTTTGCGATTTGCACAGAGTTAGAGCAAGAACGACTCCTCTTTTTAATTTGCTTTTGAATCAAACATGTAACTGTGAGTTTTGTGGGAAATTCATGGGGAGGGTAGTTTAGTAAACATGAATAAGTTTTATTGAATAAAATATTTAACAAGGGTATTTAGGGAAATTCCATGTGATGGGTCTTGAAGGGCAATGTTGTAAATGGGCTTCCCAAAGCGGCTATATATGGAAAAAAAAATTCCAATGGGCCATTTTCCAGAAACTCAATGTTGGGAAAGGCCATTTTCTCTAATTTCCACTAATATATACTTAATCAAAACCAACATCAATAAATTATTAGGTTAATTAGCAAAAATAGCCCATCCCAACAACCACTCTCTAGGAAATAGCCCATTGGGAAAAAAAGTGCATATATAGCCGCTTGGCCAACCCCATTTACGACTATGCCCTTAAGTGGCCCTCAAGTGGAGATTCCCTAAATACCCTCGGCCAATGTTTGATTAAATAAAACTTGATTAAGTTTACTATATTACCCCCCATTCTGATTCCCCACAAATGGACTAAATTACCCTCTAATTTCCCACAAAAACTGTGCTCTGTGCGAATACGAACGGTTACAACAACAACCAGAAAACCCAAAGTGAGAGGAAGGAGAAGCAGAAGGTCACTATTGCCGTGAAGGTCGTCGTTGCCCTCGTCGCCGTCGCCGTCACCGTCGCAGAAACTCTGCTCTTTGTGAAATCGCAAACCGAAAACTCAAAACTCTGCTCTGTGTGAAATCGCGAACTCAGACAACTTCAAACCAGAAATAGAGAGAGAAAGGAGAAGCACAAGGTTGCCGTTGTCGCCGTCACGTCGCCGTCGGCATTGAAGGAAGCACCCAAACCCAGACAACAATAAAGAAATCGCAAACCCAGACAATAACAAACCAAAAATTGAGAGAGGAAGGATAAGCAGAAGGTCGTCATTGTCCTCGTCACCGTCGCCGTCGCCATCGGCATTGAAGGAAGCAACCAAACCCTAGAAAACGCAAACCAAATTAAAGGTACTAATTTGTTGAAACTTGTGTTTTTTATTAGAGTTTGTTCTTGTATGTGTTTTGGGATGGTAGATTGTTCTATTGTTTGTGTTTTTGGCGTGTTTGTATGTGTATTTGGAGTGTGTGTGTTATGTTTGAAGGGCAAGCATTATTGATTGATTGATGTGAACTACACTGGAAATGTTTTGTTTTGGCTATTGGGAGGGAAGAAAAACGTTTGCAGACAGTAAATGACTTATTTTGCGTGTAGAGAGTACGCTTTAGATGGATGGGTGATGCATGTAATTTGTGTGCCTAGGATTGATTTATATAAGCCTAGGACTGGATGCATGTATTTTGTGAGCATGTATGTATGTATTTTGTGAGCCCAGGAACCAACTGCTGATGTTGAATGAGAATGCATGTAATCTGTGAGCCTTGGACTGATGATAAATGCATAATTTTGAGCCTAGGACTTATTTTCATAAGCGTGGGACTGATGTTTTCCTTTTGTTTTCATTGTTTAGATGCCGATGAGAAATCCGAATGCAAACTTGTGGCGGTTCCCAGACCATGAGAGCTGGGTAACGGTTAGAGTAAACAGTGGAAGTAAACAATATTTCATTACAAACTTGAAGGAGGTCCTAGAGAAGTTTGGGTTGGAGGAAAAAATCAAGGAGGGCCCCTTCGGCATATATTTGAAGTTGGAAGAACCGTTGACACTTTACGGGCAGGTTATTCACAATATTTTGAAAAGAGAAATCAATCACCCCAAAGGACAAAGAGAAGATGAGATGTGGTTTGGGTTGGGGAATTCGAAAACCCGTTTCGGCCAAGAGGAATTTTGTTTATGCAGCGAGTTGAATATGGGACAGCTACCCGAAGGTTTTCAAAACAACAACGAAGTATCAAAGGATTCGATACTTAGAAGAATTTTCAAAGGAAAAAGGCCGACTGCAGAGGTATTGTACGCCACTTTGAGGAAAATGACAGCCGAACAGAGTGAAGATGCGTACAAGATGTTGAATATATATACGGTGAGCCAATTCTTTGGCACGGATGACGGACGGACCACAGCCATCCCAGGGTGGCTGTTTACATTAGCTGAAAAGGAAAAAGAATTCAAAAATTTTCCATGGGGTTCTTACATATTCAGTTTTACAATTTATTTTCTCAAGGGTGTACTGAAAGGACGGCTGGACCGACTGAGAGGTCAAGCAAAGAAGGAAGACAAGAAGGGGAAGCTGTAGAAAATTAAGAATGCAGTAGAAGAATAAGAAGACTTAGAAGAACAAGAACAAGAAGAAGAACAAGAAGACAAGAAGAAAAAGAATAAGAACAAGAACAAGAAGTCAGTAGAAGTGAAAGGGAAAGGGAAAGGGAAAGGGAAAGGGAAGCTAAAGAGTGTTGAAGAGAAGAGTGTGGAAGAGAAGAGTGGGGAACAGAAGAAAAATAAGAAATCGAAGTATTATACCTACAATTTGTCCGGGTTCCCTCTAGCATTTCAGGTAAGTTTTAAAAAATGAAATATAGCATATTTTCAGCATAGCAAAACTGTTATTGTGTTTCCCGTTTCATACTTTGTTGAATTGTTATTGTGTTTCCTATATTGATATTAGTTAGTTGAAATTGTATAGGTATGGGCCATGGAGAGGATAATTCGTTTTGATGATCGAGTCGGAAAGAGAGTTGGTACGGGGTATCCCCGGTTCACTAGATGGGCATTTGATGAAAAGATTCAAGATATTGAATCACCATTCAATACAACGGTGGGTACTTAATGACCCTTTCTTTTTAGTTATATAGGGATAATTATCTTCAGAAATTCGGTAATAATTGTTTGTTCCCAATATGCAAATGACTTTACTTGATTGGGAAGTTGAAAACTATGAAAAGGATACAGATTACTTCAAGTCATTGAACCTGAAACGCGTGTGTCAACCACTAACCGCAAAGAAGAGGGAGAAGTTGGCTCTTCCTCCACCTCCAAGTAAAGTGGAAGAAGAGGCTGTTGGTGGTGATGACGATGAAGTTGATGATCATCAGATAGGTGACAATGACGGTGATGGGATTGACGCTTCTATTAAGAAGCAGGAGATAGGAGGCTCAGTGAGGAAAAGTAGAAGTACATTTTCAGGTGAATATTCCCCCCCTTCGAAGAAGCGTCTATTCTCCAATGGGAATTCTAAGGTATGATTCCAACACGTGAATATTTGGTTTTAGACTTTTAGTAAGCTATTGTTATATGTATTGTAGTATTAATTATTGCATAATTCAGGTGCCTTCCACAATCCCAAAATTATATGTAGAATTATGTGCTGCTATGGTTGACAGCGAGGAACGTATCCTTGCCTTTTGTAAAGATGAATTTGCAAAGATTAGAAATCAGATGAAGGTTAGATGCATAAAGTTGTTGAAAAATATATTATTATTTGTATATAATAGTTTAGTCGTTAATAATATCCATTAATTTATTGATGTTGATGTTTAGAAGGGTGCTGAGCAAGATGATGAGATGAATGAGGATGTTGGTGGTCATAAGGCTACTGTTCAGGAGGATAGGTCTATTGATGAGGAGCATGTTGGTGTTGATGCTGCTGCTAATGAGGAGGATGTTGGTGGTAAGCCTGCTGGTGATAAAGCTGCTGTTCAGGAGGATGCCGGTGATGATGCTGGTGATAAGGCTGCTGGTAATAGGGGTGCTGGTGATAGGGGTGCTGCTGAGGAGAATGCTGTTGAGAAGGCTGCTGTTGAGAAGGCTGCTGTTGAGGAGGATGCTGTTGAGAAGGCTGTTGTTGATGATGTTGAGAAGGCTGTTGTTCAGGAGGATGAGGCTGTTGAGAAGCAAGATGTTGAGGAACATGAGGCTGTTGTTGAGGCTCTTCTGGCTGTTGGGTCTACTGCAATCGAGGGTGATGTGATGGTCGAGGTACAGTCTATAAATATAATAGTGGTTTTGTCATTTATATCCATAACTAAGGATAATAGTGTTTATGTTATGTATATGGTCGAGGCCTGGGAACAATTGTCTTAGGGTTTAGGGAACAATTCTGTTCGGCCTGGGAACAATTCTGTAAGGGTTTAAGGAACAATTCTGCAAGGGTTTAGGGAACAATTCCCTTACGCCTGTGAACAATTATGTTCGGCCTGGGAACAAGTATGTTCGGCCTGGGAACAATTCTGTTAGGGTTTAAGGAATAATTCCCTTACGCCTGGGAACAATTCTATAATAGTGTTTTTGTCATGCATATGAGTATAGCAATGGTTTGTACTTTATTACATATTTAATTGGCTTGTAGGACTCGGGGGAAAAATCTATCCTTGACTTGAAACAATATCCATCCCCAGCCGTGTGTTTTATTGGCGAGACCTTCCCCGGTAGTGTGGTAGCACTTACTGGGGCAGACCCTAATGTTGAATATAGAGACATTGACAAACAGAGGGCTCGAAAGCGGTCAAGGTATCTCGATGACCCGTACACAGATCCGATGCCCAAGAAGACAAAGAAATCAAAGGCAAACGAGGAAGATATAGACTTAGTTGAGTTCACGTCTTTCCTGAAGAACAACGACCAAGTTAGGTAATATTCCATTCCTGTGATCTGTTGTATTGGCATGACTTCAATGTATTCATTGGAAAATATTTGTACTAATGTTATGTATTCATTTTTTAATAGTATTTATGCGGGTCAAATCATTGCCATGACACGTCAAAATTTTCAAGACTTGGTCAACATCGAAACATGGATATCAGATTTGGTAACATAATTTATCTATCTATTTCTTCCTGCTTATTAAGCCTTTATGTAACTTATTTCATAACGTACATCACTGCATATACACAGCACATCCATATTTACTTTGATATCCTATGGAGGAGGCGATCGAGCAGTGAGCTGAACTATGTGCAAAATATTGGATTTGTGAACATATCTTTCTTCGTAAGTGTCACCCTAGTTATATGATATAGTATTTGAAAATGTGTTTATGCATGTTTCTGAAAAATTGTTAATGAATGTATTTTTTGATGACAGACTAGCATAAGCAAGATGTGGGCAGATGAAATGAAACTGCTGAATGCGGGTTACTACCAACAAATCAAGATGGATCCTCGTAGCACCCCATTCACAGCTGAAAGCATGCACAGTGATCTCATTCCACAACAAGATGATGGGTATGTTTGACATATTTATGTACTTTTTATGGACTTTGAAACTAAATATACCACGGTGTGTATAAAGCTATCTAGAGGGGGGGTGAATAGATTTTACGCTTTTTACCCAATTTTTCGTGTTAGTCAAAATTACGAAATTACCCTCAAGATAATATAAACAAGCAAGTGTAATATGGTGCGGAAATTAAAATAACACTTGAATTTTTACGTGGAAACCCTCACGGGAAAAACCACGGGCTATGTAAGTAAGCCACACTCGAACCTCGAATCCACTAAATGTGCAAACGATTACAACCTAATCCCGGAAGTAATCACACACCTACCTAATCCCGGTATGAGTGAACCTAGTCCAATTTGCTTGCGATCTAAGCAACCTAATCCCGATTGCTACACACAAGACTTAGCTTCTCTTGAAGAGAATACAACCCTAAGTGAATATATGAAAATATCCAAAATGCAACATAGAGCAAGGGAAACCCTATATGCTTATCTAAGATGATTAATATGCAATTAAGAGCAATCCTAGATATCAAAACTAAATGACATGTCAAATAGTTTAGCTAATCAATATCAAGCACAAAAACCTAATATGCTAGCACAATACAACTTCTCAAACATACATCATACTAATCTCAATCTTGTATTCAACAAATATAAAATCACATACAAGTAATTAAATTGAGATTGCTAGATAAGAGAAACACAAAATATGTAAGATATTAGTGAAAAGCTTACCAAGCAAAGTATGATGAAGAATCCATGCAAGATGTCATCTAGATGATCTAAGATGATGCTAGATGATGATTGATGATCATGGAAAAGGTGTTTGAGTAATTAAAAATGAGTTCTTGGAATTTTTCTTCTCTTTGAAAAATATCCTAAGTATGAAATCTGAATATGAACTCTTGTAATTGACCTAAAGTCAAAGTGGCATATATATAGGGGGCCAAAACAAAGTGTGGTCGTTTTGATAAGTTTGCCCACTATTTGCCATGGGCGCTGTACGTAGGGCGCCCTTGTACAGCGCCTGTACAGCGCCCTTGCTCTGTTTTCACGAGGAAACAGAGTGGCGCTGTACGTACAGCGCTTTGTACAGCGCCACGTACAGCGCCCCAACAGCGACCCAACAGCGACCGATTAAATCGATCAGGTCTGAACAGCGCTCAATGGGCGCTGTTCGTACAGCGCTTCTGTACAGCGCTATTGGGGGCGCCCAGTGCAAAAATGCAATCCTAAGTCTAAGCATGACAAGGCAATTGGATATGCAAGATGCAATCAAACTAACATGCAAGAAGAGATGTTCATGAGCATTAAGGCACACATAAAAGACACACAACATATAAGGATTAAACATATGCATGAGTTGTGAGTGTGTGCATCTATCTCTTCAAGACAAGTAAGCACTTAGAATATTACCTTTGGTGCTTGTCAATAGTGAGGTCTTCAAAAGGGCCTAAGCAATAACAACAACATCTAAGCTACCCTTACAAAGCATCCCCACATGTGGTTTGATCACGAAATAAGCCAATTAAAAACAACGGGAATCCTAACAATCTCCCCCTTTGGCTATTTCGTGACAAAACCACCACTCACATTGATTCCTCACATAGAATTAGAAACTACGGGACTACAATGATTATCTACATTACAAAGAGATAAGAAAGTAAAAACTTCAAGTCTTCAATCTCTTGTAGAACAATCAAGCCCTGAAAATAAAGTTTCTAGCATTTCCAATACAGGTAAAGTGTGAGATTAATCATGTGAGAACAATACCAAGCATTCGCATTTTTAGAATTTAGGCACAACATTAGCAAATGTATGCAATGAATGATAAATGCAATGCTCCCCCTCAAAGGGTTACTCCCCCTCAATGTATGTTCTCCCCAAAATGCACAAAAGCTTCTATATTTTGCAACTCCCCTTACCATATCCTACTCCCCCTTTTTGTCATGATATAGGCAAAGGAGTAGTCCCCAACCGGGTCACTCAAAGCAACGAGAGATAGAAGCATGCAAGATATGCATATACATATAAGTCACTTTATGCACTTCAATTAATTTGAGAGAAACAAGGAGATTTATTTGAGAAAAATGTGTGAATCCAACATGCTTTGCATACAAGACATATAGCATTCAAGTCCAAAATACAATGGTATTTGGCAAAGCAAATGACAAAGGTTTCAAATAAGAATTCAAACCAATTTCACCAATGTCATGGGAAAAGCAAGGATATAGAGATTATTGATTTCAATTTTAAGAGCAACTATATCCAACTTTATAAGCGAAACATGGCATGAGCGACTTTGCACCCTATTTGATTTTTCCGGATAAGAAATCCGTATGATAGTAACCATGTTCAACTAATAAAGAAAGAGAGACATATGGAATGTAAATTCCTTTGAACGGATACAAGATCCTTTATTCTTTTGAGTCTCATTAGCTTTCACACAAGTTTTGCATTTTTAAGAATATGCAATCATCAATTCATGCTATTCATGTGAGCATGTTGTATGAATTTCATGCTTTTTCATTTGGCATAAGCATGTTATTTAAGAAACATCATGTCATGGAGATAACTATAGGTCATTCACATCATACTTCCTAAGTAAATCTCCTAGTCCAAAAATGCATGTTTGAACATAAATATGACATGGATTGTAGACAAGCAAGGTTCACACTTATAGAATTTGAAAGCATATATACATATGTACAACCAAGCTTACTCAAGCAATCAAAAGAAGAGGCATAAGTTATTTCAAATTTTTTGCAAGTTACATGAATGCAAAATAGCTCTCTTTGCTTGAGTTCCCCATATGGGGTCAATCATAGAACATCACTCCACAAAACATATCCCAATAGATCTACTAAGAGTTTTAAATCGAGTAGCATCTAAGGGTTTAGTAAATAAGTCCGCAAGTTGGTCATTAGTACCTACATGTTCAAGTACTATGCATTTATTTTCAACAAGCTCTCTAATGAAGTGATGGCGGATGTCAATATGCTTAGTTCTAGAATGTTGAACCGGAATCTTGGAAATATTAATAGCACTCATGTTATCACAAAAGAGAGTGAGAGTACCTTGGTTGAATCCGTAGTCTACAAGCATTTGTTTCATCCATAGGAGTTGTGTGCATCCACTCCCCGCGGCTATGTACTCGGCCTCGGCCGTGGACAAGGAAATCGAGTTTTGCTTCTTGCAAAACCAAGACACCAAGTTGTTGCCTAGAAAGAAGCAACCGCCCGATGTGCTCTTCCTATCATCACAATTTCCTGCCCAATCCGCATCACTAAAGCCAACTAGACTAGCATTAGTGTCAAAAGAGTACCAAATCCCATAGTTGGATGTCCCATTCACATAGCGAATGATCCTCTTCACACAAGAGAGGTGGGACTCCTTAGGATCCGCTTGGTACCTAGCACACACACCCACACTAAAAGATATATCGGGCCTACTTGCGGTCAAGTAAAGCAAGCTACCTATCATGCCACGATATAGAGTTTGTTCCACACTTTTACCACTAGCATCCTTGCTTAGCTTCAAAGTGGTACTCATGGGTGTATCACAATGTTTGGCTTTCTCTAAACCAAACTTCTTCACTAGGTTCTTAGCATATTTGGCTTGGGTTATGAAAATCCCATCATGCATTTGCCTAATTTGCAAACCTAGGAAGTAACTAAGCTCACCAACAAGACTCATCTCAAATTCAAGAGACATGACATCAACAAATTGTTGGACTTTGGTGTTGTTGGTGGAGCCAAAAACTATATCATCAACATATATTTGAGCTATGAAAAGCTCATCATTGTCTCTCTTGATGAATAGTGTCTTGTCAACACTACCTCTTGTGTAGTTGTTGTCAACAAGAAATTGAGTGAGGCGCTCATACCAAGCCCTCGGTGCTTGTTTCAACCCATAAAGTGCCTTCTTGAGGCGATAGACATAATTGGGGTGGTGTGCATCCACAAACCCCTTAGGTTGTTCAACAAACACTTCCTCTTGCAAGAAGCCATTGAGGAAGGCACTCTTGACGTCCATTTGGTGCAATTTTAACTTGTGCACACAAGAGATGGACAAGAGAAGCCTAATGGACTCTAAGCGGGCAACGGGAGCAAAAGTCTCCTCAAAGTCGATACCCTCAATTTGAGAGTACCCTTGTGCTACAAGTCTAGCCTTGTTCCGTACTATGTTGCCATCCTCATCGGATTTGTTCCTAAATATCCATTTGGTGCCTATGACATTAGTGGTCTTAGGCCTAGGAACTAGAGTCCAAACCTCATTCCTTTCGAATTGGCTTAGCTCTTCTTGCATGGCAAGAACCCAAAATTCATCATTTAAGGCTTCTTCAACCTTTTTGGGTTCAATCTGAGAGGTGTAACATGTATAGCTAATAAGATTAGCAAGTTGGCGTCTAGTCCTAACACCCTCATTTACCTCTCCAATGATATCTTCTTTATCATGGAGTTTCCTAACCCATGGAGCGGGTTCTTTAGAGTCCAAGAGAGGAACTCTATCAATAGGTTGTGTGCCATCATTGTTGACATTAGATGTCCCAACATTAGGCGACACCACAACCTTCTCCAAAGGAGAATCATCACTAAAAATAACCTCCTCCTCATGGTCATTAGACTTGAGCCTAGTATCATCAAATACGACATTGGATGATTCCATAACACTTAGAGTCTTTAAATTGAAAACTCTATAGGCTCTACTATTTAAGGCATAGCCAATAAAAATACCCTCATCACTCTTAGCATCAAACTTGCCAAGTTGATCACGGTCATTCAAAATGTAGCATTTGCTTCCAAAAGTGTGGAAGTAGCTAACATTTGGCCTCTTGCCTTTCCATAACTCATAGGAGGTGTTTCTAGTACCGGGCCTTAGGAACACTCTATTTCCTATATAGCAAGCCGTGTTAATGGCTTCGGCCCATAGGTTCCTAGGGACATTGTTGCTAAGCAACATCACACGGGCCATCTCTTGGAGGACCCTATTCTTCCTCTCAACAACTCCATTTTGTTGAGGTGTCCTAGGAGCAGAAAATTCATGGGAGATGCCTAAACCATCACAAAAGGTTTCAAAGGTGGCATTTTCAAATTCTCTCCCATGGTCACTTCTAATCCGTTTAATGCTTCTAATGTTAGAATTCATTTCATTTTGCAATTTAGTACAAAGCATTTTAAACTTATCAAAAGTTTCGGATTTTTCTCTAAGAAAATATGTCCATGTAAATCTAGAGAAATCATCAACACAAACAAAAATGTATCTCTTTCCACCCAAACTTTCGGTTTGCATGGGACCCATGAGGTCCATGTGGAGAAGCTCAAGTGGCTCCTTGGTGGTGAGATACTTACCCTTTTTGTGCATGCTTTTGGTTTGCTTTCCTTGTTGGCAAGGTCCACAAATGCCATTGGCTTTCTTCCCAAGCTTAGGGAGACCACGCACACAATTGAACTTTCCAAGGGTCCGTAGATCCCTAAAGTTCATGTGGCCAAGTCTTTCATGCCACAACTCAATTTGCTCATCCATGGACACATGATTAGATACAATTCTAGCTTCAAGACAATAGCAATTGTCGCTAGATCTCATGCCTTTCAACAAGGTTTGTCCATCGGGTTTAAGGATAGAGCAATAATCTTTAGAGAACAAGACGGAATATCCTTCATCACTAAGATGTGAAATGCTAATTAAATTGGCTTTCAAGCCATCAACAAATAAAGCATTGGATAAGGAGGGTAATCCGGGAACGGAAATGGTTCCTTTCCCTATAACATTTCTTTTGGATCCATCACCAAAAGTGACATTTCCACCTTCCTCCATAACAAGAGTCTCGAAGAAACTCTTGTTTCCCGTCATGTGCCTAGAGCACCCACTATCCAAGTACCAAAAATTAGAAGAATTTGCCTTCAAGGCTATTTGTGCAACATGGCAAACATTATCATTCTTTCTAATCCACTTAGCAACAATTTTAGCTTTCTTAGTGGTCTTTGGTACATGTGCTCTACTATTTCTAGGATCATGCAAATCAATATTTTCTTTCCTAGAAACATGCATCTTGGCTCTATTCTTTCTCTTTTCAATCATGCTTTGTTTTCTACACATTTTAATATATTGAAAGCAATTTGGTCTAATATGACCATCACAACCACAAAAGTGACAAATAGGAATGAAAAAAGGAATCATACCTCGCCTTTGAGCACGTCCATGTCTTTGTGGATATGTGGGTTCAATCCGTCTTCGTTGTTGAACCGGTCTTGGTTGCTTCCAAGCTTGAGGTTGCATGATTGGTCTCTTTCCTTTGTGAGCCAATTTGGGAGGAGTGTTGGCTTGAGGAACCTTAGGAGGTTGAGCTTGAGTTTTCCTTCTTGGCCCCATTTTCACTTGTGCATTAGAGCTTTGTCCTATTTCTAACTTTTTCTTAGGAGGTTGCACAAATGAAATTTCTTCATTCTTCAAGCTCTTGACAAACACGGTCTTGTTAGAGGTTGAGATTTTCTTGCCATCTTCATACCCAAGACCTCTCTTGTCACTTGGACTCTTTCCAACACCAAGTAAATGATCAAGCTTCTTGGTGCTAGAATCTATCCTAGCCAAGGACTCTTTAGCTTCTACAAGTTCCCTCTTCAAGCCTTCTTCACTTCTCTTGGACAAGTCTAACTCCTCAATTAGCTTATCCTCTCTCCTCTTCAATCTTTCCACTTGTTCACTTAAGTGGTCATTGTGGGCCGAAAGTTCAAGGTTTTCTTCTCTCAACCTCTCTATCTTTCTTGTGCTTTTAAGTGCTAAATCATTGAACTCGGCATGGTATTTAGCAAGCACCTTTTGCTCCACAAACTTCTTCTTGGAACTAGAAGAGGAGTCACTTTCTTCTTCACTAGAGTCAATTTCCTCTTGACTCAAATCTTCCTTTTCACTAGCACTTTTGCTCTTGTGAGAAGATGCAAAAGCTAGGAAGTTAGCCATGAGTTCTTCCTCACTTGAAGACTCATCCTCCTCATTGGAGTCATCACTACTCCCACTCCATGTGGCGGCCATCACTTTACCCTTCTTCCTCTCATTGTGATTCGCACATTCGGGGGCAAAGTGACCAATCCCACCACACTCAAAGCATCGAACCCCTTTCCTTTCGGTCCTCTCTTGTCTAGGCTCAAACTTCTTGAAGGAACTCTTTTTCTTCAAATCTTGTCCTCTTGACCCAAATCCCTTCTTCTTCTTGAACCCCATAACCTTGTTGAACCGTTTCACAAATAAGGCAAGGTCTTCATCCGATTCATGCTTTGCCTCCTTTGCATCCTTAGATGCTTTCAAAGCTATTCCTTTAGACTTCTTAGGAGGAGTAGTGTTGCTAGGAGCCTTCCTAGACTCATATGCAAGGAGACGCCCAATTACCTCACTTGGCTTCATATCCATGTAGCCACTATTTTCTTCTATGGCCGTCACCTTTGATTCAAACCTATCGGGGAGAGATCTCATAATTTTTTGCTTGACTCTCCTATCCGAATACGGGTCTCCGAGTTGATGGCTTTGATTTACTATGTCCATCAATTTGATTTCGAAGTCGTTGAAGCATTCATCCTCTCCCATCCTAAGTAACTCAAATTGAGTTTGGAGGACTTGAAGCTTGGACTCCTTCACCACCTCGGTTCCCTCATGTGCAACTTGAAGGATGTCCCATGCCACTTTGGCAATTTGAGTGTTCTGAATAAGCTTGTACTGATTCTCATCCATGGCACACATAATGGCATGCATCGCCTTCCTATTCCACTTAGAAGCCTCAAACTCTTGCGCGTTCCATTGCGCCTTAGGCTTCAAAACATCTTGTCCTCCACCCGCGGGAGTCATCATAGGGAGATCATATCCGTCTTCCACTGCCATCCATGCACGGTCATGAATTTGGCATATGTAGGATTCCATCTTCCCTTTCCATTGGGAATAGTTCAAACCGGTAAGAAGTGGAGGCCTTGTGCTAGAAGCTCCTTCGTGGCCACCACCATTTCCACCGTTTCCACTCATAGTGTTTATGAATGAATGAAATGAATGCAAATGTATGAATGATCAAAAATCACACAAAATGCAAAACACACCAAAATAAAGCAAGGATCACCTATGTATGTCTAGGAACCCGCTCTGATACCAATTGAAACTAAATATACCACGGTGTGTATAAAGCTATCTAGAGGGGGGGTGAATAGATTTTACGCTTTTTACCCAATTTTTCGTGTTAGTCAAAATTACGAAATTACCCTCAAGATAATATAAACAAGCAAGTGTAATATGGTGCGGAAATTAAAATAACACTTGAATTTTTACGTGGAAACCCTCACGGGAAAAACCACGGGCTATGTAAGTAAGCCACACTCGAACCTCGAATCCACTAAATGTGCAAACGATTACAACCTAATCCCGGAAGTAATCACACACCTACCTAATCCCGGTATGAGTGAACCTAGTCCAATTTGCTTGCGATCTAAGCAACCTAATCCCGATTGCTACACACAAGACTTAGCTTCTCTTGAAGAGAATACAACCCTAAGTGAATATATGAAAATATCCAAAATGCAACATAGAGCAAGGGAAACCCTATATGCTTATCTAAGATGATTAATATGCAATTAAGAGCAATCCTAGATATCAAAACTAAATGACATGTCAAATAGTTTAGCTAATCAATATCAAGCACAAAAACCTAATATGCTAGCACAATACAACTTCTCAAACATACATCATACTAATCTCAATCTTGTATTCAACAAATATAAAATCACATACAAGTAATTAAATTGAGATTGCTAGATAAGAGAAACACAAAATATGTAAGATATTAGTGAAAAGCTTACCAAGCAAAGTATGATGAAGAATCCATGCAAGATGTCATCTAGATGATCTAAGATGATGCTAGATGATGATTGATGATCATGGAAAAGGTGTTTGAGTAATTAAAAATGAGTTCTTGGAATTTTTCTTCTCTTTGAAAAATATCCTAAGTATGAAATCTGAATATGAACTCTTGTAATTGACCTAAAGTCAAAGTGGCATATATATAGGGGGCCAAAACAAAGTGTGGTCGTTTTGATAAGTTTGCCCACTATTTGCCATGGGCGCTGTACGTAGGGCGCCCTTGTACAGCGCCTGTACAGCGCCCTTGCTCTGTTTTCACGAGGAAACAGAGTGGCGCTGTACGTACAGCGCTTTGTACAGCGCCACGTACAGCGCCCCAACAGCGACCCAACAGCGACCGATTAAATCGATCAGGTCTGAACAGCGCTCAATGGGCGCTGTTCGTACAGCGCTTCTGTACAGCGCTATTGGGGGCGCCCAGTGCAAAAATGCAATCCTAAGTCTAAGCATGACAAGGCAATTGGATATGCAAGATGCAATCAAACTAACATGCAAGAAGAGATGTTCATGAGCATTAAGGCACACATAAAAGACACACAACATATAAGGATTAAACATATGCATGAGTTGTGAGTGTGTGCATCTATCTCTTCAAGACAAGTAAGCACTTAGAATATTACCTTTGGTGCTTGTCAATAGTGAGGTCTTCAAAAGGGCCTAAGCAATAACAACAACATCTAAGCTACCCTTACAAAGCATCCCCACATGTGGTTTGATCACGAAATAAGCCAATTAAAAACAACGGGAATCCTAACAGACTTTATTTACTTTCCTAAAGATACTAATGTTTGACATATCCCATCATTTAACAGAAACAGTTGTGGTGCCTTTTTACTGAAGTATGCGGAGTTGATTATGGCTGGAGTACCAACTCCATGGAAATCAATTTTTGGACAAAAGAATATCAAAAATATTCGAAAGGCCATTGCAATTGAGATTTACACGAATGGTCAACTCCGTAACTCCCTATAGACTTGTACAACTTGGGAATCATGTACAGCTTCAGAATCAATCATTTACACTGTCTGAGAATGTTTTGTGCACTTGTGTATTTTTAGGAATGTTTATGATGTATTTTTTTGGTTTGGGAAAAATCTGTTAGGCCTGGGAACAACTGTTGTTGTTCTATGACGAATGTTCCCAGGCTTACGATACTTGTAGTCACCAACAATGGTCCTAGTCACCATCATTGTTACTTGATGTATTTATCCAATAACTGTTCACATGCTTGGGAATCATTTATTTAGTCCGTGTGTATTTTGGGAATGTTGTATTTTTTTGGTTTAGGAAAAATCTGTTAGGCCTGGGAACAAATGTTGTAGTCCTATGACGAATATTCTCAGGCTTACGATACTTGTAGTCACCAACAATGGTCCCAGTCACCATCATTGTTACTTGATGTATTTATCCAATAACTGTTCCCATGCTTGGGAATCATTTATTTAGTCTGTGTGTATTTTTGGGAATGTTGTATTTTTTTTGGTTTGGGAAAAATCTGTTAGGCCTGGGAACAAATGTTGTAGTCCTATGACGAATGTTCCCAGGCTTACGATACTTATAGTCACCAACAATGGTCCCAGTCACCATCATTGTTACTTGATGTATTTATCCAATAACTGTTCCCATGCTTGGGAATCATTTATTTAGTCTATGTGTATTTTGGGAATGTTGTATTTTTTTGGTTTGGGAACAACTGTTGTTGTCCTATGACGAATGTTCCCAGGCTTACGATACTTGTAGTCACCAACAATGGTCCCAGTCACCATTATTGTTACTTGATGTATTTATCCAATAACTGTTCCCATGCTAAGGACTCAAGGACATGGAGAGTTGATCTCAAAGCGAAAACTCCAAGCCTAGGAGAGTTGTTCCCAGGCCTAGGAGAGTTGTTCCCAGGCCTAGGATAGTTGCTATCAAGGCTAAGGACTTAAGGACGTGTTCCCAGGACAACGATGTTAGGATTATGCTCAATAGCAAGAGTGTAATAGTGTTTTTGACAATCTATTCATATTAATAATGTGATTTCTGGTTTAACAAATCTTATAGCATTTATAGTTTAATTATTATAATTGTCAAAAGTAAATAATCATAAGGTCAAAAGACTATGAGAAAAGAAGAATTGTTCGTACATCTGGATATGTATGAGGTAGACACAGTTCTTTAGTTAGTCTTGAATAATGTTCACAACTTAAGTTAAAGGTTGGGCACCTTTATCTTGTTAAAGTTGTAGATTCTTTTACTGGCATTTGAGTGGGATCAAATGTGTTATGATGAGTCTAAAATCATCAAAGTGGCTTTGAGTAAAAGATCTAGTGCACTAGGTGCATTGAACTGGATCACAATGAAATACTTAATCTAGAACCGTCAATAGATAAAAGTCTTTTTATTATCAGGACAATCGGAGAGTCTATCTTAATCCTAAGATAAATGATGGACTTATGGTTGCAAGTGTTATCATTTGAGTTATCAATGAGTACGATTATATAGCATAATCTATCCTCGATAGTTTGGTGGTATTCATTTGTTAATCGATAAAGGACTTTATTTATAGATATGGACATCGTGGCTCCATTTATTAAATGAGAGTAGAATATCATCATATGGATGTTTTGAGGTATTGGATATTAAATCTTAACGTTAAGTTTTCAATAGTGTCTATTGAAACATGGCTTCTGGACAAGTCAAAATATCCAAGTTCAAAATGTGGTCATATGAGGAAATATGGTAACTTGAAGAGCTATAGGCGGTCTATGAGCTCTTAGCGATTACTGATATTCTTCACGAGGATACACCATCTCCTATAAGATTGTCTAGGGTACAAATGAGAAATATTTACTTATTCTATCTTTATTTAAGAGTTCAATTTTAGCTCTTTAGTGGAATGAGTTAAAATTAATAGATCGGACCTAAGTGAATCATTTGTTGATTGTGATTAGGTTATGTCTATTGAAGTTTAAATTTAGATAGCCCGCCAAGATCCCCAATCCACACGGACTTGCATGGATCACTTGATATATTCTACCGGACCAATTTATGGGTCCATCTAGAATTGTATTTAATATATTAAGAATATAATTTGCACATTATTTATTTAATGGGCTGATCAATTATATTAATATATTAATGAAAGGCATGTGGGCTTGTTTCTTTTAGTAAGAATGGGTCTGGTTCACATGTGGGCCTCTTATTAAGGTCCAATGGATTTAATAAAATAGAAAAACAATATATTAATATATTAATATATATGGCACATGGCCGAGATATATATATGATATTATATTGTTTTATTTTTATTATTCGATTAAATGGAAATTAATTAATTAATTAATTAATTATTTAATTAAAACTCAAAATCTTTTTCTGACTAGGAAATATGTTTCTTAGTAGTATACTATTGTGGTAGTATAAATAAAATAAAAGACTTTATTTGGTAAATAGATAAATAAGGGATTTATTTATCTAGTCAAATAAGGAACTCTTTTATATAGTCACAAATACACTAAAGAGTTGGATTAGGGTTTGAAATTCTAAGGAAATCTACCAAGGTTAGGATTTAAGTCAAAAGACACAAATCCTACATGGTAAAGGATTTTGACCTCAATATATAGACATATATTTATAAAGCATGCGGAATTGATATAGATATAAATTTTTTAAGTGGCATGCAGTATTATATATATATCCATTGACTTATATATTTGATATGTGGCAATTGGCCGCAATATATATTGATTTTATAAAGCATGCAGAATTTGCATATAAATATACATATATTATTTCAAGCAATATGATATAGTAAGCGGCCACTAAACATGTATATATATTCTTTGTATATTTTCAAGAACCCTAGGTCTTTGGCTTGAGAGTTTTTTCTTTTGCTTGAGAAAAATAGAATCCAACTCTTAGACTAGTGTGAGAATTCGGCCAAGAGGAAAAGAGAGAAAAGTTTGTTCTTATTTCGATAGTGCACTAGTAACTTTTATATCAAAAGGTTTTGTGCACAATTTCGAATAAGGTTCACGCGAGTTTCGATCTAACGATTGTGAATTCAAAGTGACCGGAACATTCTTTGTAGCCTCTTGGAATTTGTTGTGACTAACGAAAAAGAAAAAGTTTTGTTAATCCATCCTCAGGTACACAATTCAAAAAGAAGGGAGACCACGCTCCTAGGTGATTCACGTTCGTGATTGGATTGGAAGATCTTGCGGATTACCATCGACGCAATGTCAATCGGATCACGCGACAAAGGTATGATATCTTTAGTATTATATGTTAATTAATTAGAGGGTTAAGGTTCAAATTATGAAAAAATTTTAAACTATACTAAACTCGATTTTAGTCTCGCTTCCGCTACGTGGACTCGTATTTTTCCCTACAAACGAGAGTTGTTCCCAGGCCTAGGATACTGGTTCCAACGCCCGCAATAAATTGGTGGCTTTTCATTTTAAACAGCTTAACACCGGTTCATTTCATTTTAAATGTAAAGGTTACATTAGTTAGTGTACCCGCCGTTCATTTAAGGTACAATGGTTGTTCATTGGTTGCAATGGTTCATTCTTCAATGTAATCAAGTGACTATATAAACACCCAATCTCAGTTTTTCCTCAAAAAATAATTCAATCTTCCTCTGTTGTTAACTGTTTCATCACTTCATTTTTACACAGAATGGCAGGAAACGGTAAGGGCAGTGACAGTGACAGGATGAATGCCGTTTTGGAAGTAATGCGTCAACGGGCTGCACACGCCGAGGAGAGCGTCATCAACGAGCGTAAAAACTATAACCGGTTACGTGATGATTATACTGTTTTGATGGGTAAATTTCAGAATCTGGAGGCTGAAATCATCTACTCCAAAGTTGAGATTAAAGCAAAGGACAACGAAATCAGTGGACTCTACCAACTTGTTGAACATTTGCAAAGGAGGTTGATGGACTTCAACGTTCCACCATCACCCTGAAAAAAAAAAAAAAACAAATTTCAATATTTATGTTCTATTTTTTTTATTTTTTTTTTCACATGCTGTAATGGTTTTGTTTAACAAGTTTATGGAAGTACTTTGTCTGCTTTAAATACGCTCTTCACTGCTGATGTCAAAGACTGTCATTTTATTCATTCATTCATTAGTCTAGACTAAATAGACCTACCAGCATAACAGAACAAAATAATAACCCAAACAAACATAAAAAACAGACCTTTCAAACGATCTTGCCCATTATAACTCCCAAAATAAACACGAGTACAAATATAAACAACATGACACTAGTACTTTCACTCTTCTTAGATACTTTCTCTGTAACATTGACAAAAGATTCTGGCCAAGAATGGCTTGAATGTACGGACCGTCTACTTATCGCTTCATATGCCTCATCGGTTGAGTTAAACTTCTTGTAAGATGCTCCTGGAAAACCAACTACTTGTTCGTGACATTCAGGCCACGAACTGAACACACCGGTTTTCCTTCCTTTGAAAACCACATAAACAGAATTCTTCCCCACTGGTGTTCAAAAAAAAGGTTTTGTGATGGGAGAAGGAGATATTAGTTCTGAGAAGAAGATGAAGGAAGAAGGATGATGGGAGAAGGAGATGTCAGTTCTGTGAAGAATATGAAGGAAGAAGGACGATGGGAGAAGATGAAGTTTTATATATATACTCACATCAGTAATAAGAGGATTTTTTGCATGTTTAACTAAGGAATTCTGAAGGTTTACTTTTACTGTTAGTGGGATACAGGCTGTAATGAGAAGAAGAAGATATAGTGGGATCCATCTGTAACCCACTACCAATAGATGACGTGTCGAGTAAATTTGCATGGTTCTCTGAGCCTGGGAAAGAGTTTACAGGCCTAGGAACAAATCATGTTGGGCCTAGGAACGGTTCCTAGGCCTTACAGTTTTCGTCCGTCTAGGAAATTATGAGGGCCTCACAATAATCTAAATGATCGGCATGGTCCAACGATAGAGGGGTATCACTGGAAATATGGACGTGAAGTCTCGAGATGATCGAACGGTCGAACAAGTACGTCCCTACCCATTACACACCTTTAGTTAACAACCCTTTCAAATATAAACCCTTAAATGCTTAAGAGTTCTTTCAAAAAATTGTGAGTTGATCTCGTTGCTTGAATCGATCTACCTTGTTACATGTACACTTCCTAAATCAATTCTGATGGGTGCACACCGATTAAAAAAAACATCCTATGCAATCGGGAAAAAAAAAAAAGAAATTTTTAAAAAATTATATTTAAATCAAAATTAAATACACCATGGGCCTTGGAACAGTTCCTAGGCTTAAATCACCGATTCCTAGGCCTTTATGTTCCTGGGCTTAGTTCCTTCTTTTTAGCACCAATACCGATGACAAATGATGATGTGTCAGTGACACACAACTGAGCCTGGGAAAGTGTAAGGATTCCCTTTAGTTGATTGGCTTATTTCGTGGGCAAACCACATGTTGGGGTTTGGTTGTAAGGGTAGTCTAGGTGATTAGTTGAAGATCAAAGACCCTTTCCAAGACCTCAAGAGGACAAGCACCAAAGGTATATATCTTGTGCTTACTTTGCCTTGAAGAGATATAGTTGCACACACACACAACATGCATAACTCTTATTCTTGAATGTTGTGTTTATATTTTGTGTGCATTGTGCTTTATTGATTATTCAATATCTCTTCTTGCATTAAATTGATTGCATCTTGTTCTATGAAATGCCATGACATGTTTAGGCATTAGGATGCAAAGTCATGAATTTTATTCATGCATGTTTGAATTGAGTGCATCTTGTTCAATGATAATGCCATGACATGTTAGGCATTAGGATGCATTCAATACCCACACTTGCACTTCATGATTAGTCTTAAGTGTGGTGTAATTCGTTTCCGTTTGTGTGATCGGAAACGTCCGCGCTTGCACGATGGTGTGCATGTCTTAGCGCGATGGTTGACCACTTGAGAAGGTCTCATTCTTCTCTTGGATAAGTGGTAGTTTTGGTTTGGTTGATTGGAGTAAGGTGTCTAGTTTTAAAAGATTGGATTTCAATGTTTTAAGTGTTTTCAAAACTGACCTTTGCATGGTCTTGTGACCATAACTTTTTACACAAAGCTTCAAAATGAGTTTTGAAAATTTTTGTACAAACTAGACACCCATACCTTTCCAACGGTATATTATTCGTAATATTTCATGACCGTTTGGATTGGTTTTAAAATCTCCAAAGTTACAACCAAAACAGGGCAACTCTGTTGTTGTCCGTTTCTGACCTTTGGTCACTCAATTGACCATAACTTTTTCTACAGATATCAAAATGCCATTCTGTAAAAACGAGTAGAAAGTAGACATCCATACCTTTCCAACGATATATTATATGAAAGGTTTCGATGTCGTTTGGTCATGTTTCGAAGCACTCGAATGTTGAGTCGCTGCACTGACGCGAGTACCGCGAAAATGCCCATACTTTTTTCATTTCTTCCAAAACGACGTAGTTTCATTTGGGCATTATAAATACATATCTTTCTCATCATTTTGAGATAAGAGAGCCACAAAATCAAACCCTAGAAAGAGAGGCTCCTTATTCTTGAGAGAGAAAGAGAGACTTGAGAGAAAAAACTTAAAGATTACATCTTTATCTCTCTAAACCCATTCCCACATGCACAAATCATCATCTAGGCATCATCTAGGTTCATCTAGCATATGCTAATGCATGGGTCTTCTTCAACACACATGGTATGATTTGTTGAACACTTTTATCTTACATAATTAGTGTTTCTACTTATCAATTTTATCTCTTTTATTACTTGTATGTGTTTAGATTAATTTCTACATACATGATTGAGATTATGTGTTGATTGGGTTATTTATGTTAGCTAGGTTTTCATGCCTATTTTATATCTAGCTAATTAATCTCATTATATGATTGAGATTATTTTTGATAGCTTAATTGATTAGGTCATTATTGCCTAAAAGCTATGCCATAAACATTCTTGTGTGATTTATTTATAACTAGGTTGATAGATTGTTTTGTTAATCAACTAGTTAATCTTTTGAATGTTTGTGGGTTTTTTGTGATAGCTTTGTATCTAGGATTGGTTATCCTTTACTTAGCTAAAGTTGTATGCCATGACATATAGCTATTTTCATATCTAGGATTGATTTTATTGTCATCATATAATCCTAGGTAAGCATCTAGAGTACCCTAGCTCTATATTGCATAATTGAATATTCATACATATTCACATAGGGTTGTGCATCTCTTTTGAGAGATTGAAGTCTTGTGTGATTGACCGGGATTAGGTCGGACACCGGGAACAGGTGTTCACATAAGCAATTGGACTAGAGCCACTTTTAAAGGCCCGCGTGGTAGAAGTGGGGGGTTATTAACCGGAGTGTTAGACGAGGTCTACATAGGTTGTAAACTCCATTTCAATTAGTGGATTTCGAGGTCCGAGTGTGGCGCACTAAACAGCCCGTGGTTTTTCCCAGTTGTTGGGTTTCCACGTAAACATCAAGTGTCATTTATTATTTCCGCGTCTTATTACACTTGTATGTATATTTGACTTGCTAGGGGTATTTTCGTAAAATTGACATGCACGCGAAAATTGGGTAATAATTAGCTAAAATCTATTCACCCCCCCCCCCCCCCCCCCCCCCCCCCCCTCTAGCTTTATATTAAACACGCCTCCAGGACTTTTCAGAAAGAGTTTACAGGCGTTCCTAGGCCTTACAGTTTTCGTCCGTCTAGGAAATTATGAGGGCCCCGCAATAATCTAAAAGATCGGTATGGTCCAACGATGAAGGGGTATCAATGGAAATATGGACGTGAAGTCTCGAGATGATCGAACGGTCGAACAAGTACGTCCCTACCCATTACACACCTTTAGTTAACAACCCTTTCAAATATAAACCCTTAAATGCTTAAGAGTTCTTTCAAAAAATTGTGAGTTGATCTCGTTGCTTGAATCGATCTACCTTGTTACATGTACACTTCCTAAATCGATTCTGATGGGTGCACACCGATTCAAAAAAACATCCTATGCAATCGGAAAAAAAAAAAAAGAAATTTTTTAAAAATTATATTTAAATCAAAATTAAATACACCATGGGCCTTGGAACAGTTCCTAGGCTTAAATCATCGGTTCCTAGGCCTTTATGTTCCTGGGCTTAGTTCCTTCTTTTTAGCACCAATACCGATGACGAATGATGATGTGGCAGCGACACACAACTGAGCTTGGGAAAGAGTTTACAGGCCTAGGAACATATTATATTGGGCCTAGGAACGGTTCCTGGGCCTTACAGTTTTCGTCCGTCTAGGAAATTATGAGGGCCCCGCAATAATCTAAACGATCGACATGGTCCAACAATGAAGGGGTATCAATGGAAATATGGACGTGAAGTCTCAAGATGATCGAACGGTCGAACAAGTATGTCCCTACCCATTACACACCTTTAGTTAACAACCCTTTCAAATATAACCCCTTAAATGCTTAAGAGTTCTTTCAAAAAATTGTGAGTTGATCTCGTTGCTTGAATCGATCTACCTTGTTACATGTACACTTCCTAAATCGATTCTGATGGGTGCACACCAATTCAAAAAAACATCCTACGCAATCGAATAAAAAAAAGAAATTTTTTTAAAATTATATTTAAATCAAAACTAAATACACCATGGGCCTTTAAACAGTTCCTATGCCTTACAGTTCCTGGGCTTAGTTCCTTCTTATTAGCACCGATAATGATGTACAATGATGACGTTGCAACTACAGACAACTGAGCCTGAGAAAGAATTTACAAGCCTAGGAACAAATTAGTTTGGGTCTAGGAACCGTTCCCAGGCTTAAAACATTACTCACGGCTCAACTCATCTTCTGTTTTCAAGATCAATAACAGCAGCCCACGCCAATAAAAACAACAATATCAGCAGCCAATAACAGTTTTGGTTCAGCACCCACCCAATACACTTACACTGCAGGCCCAGCGGCAATATCTTCATTCGTGTCAGTCAAGGTAGGTTCAAGTGGCTTGTCCGGGCACTTCAGTCTGTTGTGACCTTCTTTCTTACATATGCCACATGATCGGGGTTTTTTGGCTAGTTTGCTTGTGCTAGATGATGGTTCTAGACAAGCTGATTTATTGTGTCCTTTTTTTCCGCACTTTGAACAAGATTGTAACTTTCTTTTCTCCCCGGCGGACGGTATCCTCAACTTCTTTGGTCTTCCTGGCAGCTTTTTTCTCTTCCATGGCAATACAATACGGTTTCGGATTGCATCAGGAATGTCCCAAGATTCGGGATCCGGAACAGGGTTCACAGCCATTTCATAAGCATGTTTAAGATATCCTGTTGTGTAATGGTCAGAAGCCATTGAGTTGATTGACGTACCTTTGAACCTAGGCCATAACACACCAACAAACACAATTTAAGGCTTGTAAAATAAACCATAACAGATAAATGTACATACTTAAAAGACCGGGAACCATACCTAGCAACTGCCATTGCATGAGAACACGGCAATGTAGGGAAAAATAACAAAAGTAGTACACACAGCGGAAGCGATACTAAAAATAAGATTTAGTGACTTTTAAAAATTTTTCCTTTATGAACCTTAAACCCTTTCATTAATAAACATGCATATACATTAACAAAAAGTAGATTACCTTTTGTCGCGTGATCCGATTGACTTATGTCGATGGTAATCCGCAAGATCTTCAATCCTAGCACGAACGTGGATCACCTAGGAGCGTGGTCTCCCTTTTCTTTGAATTGCAAACCTTTTGTCGCGTGATCCGATTGACTTACGTCGATGGTAATCCGCAAGATCTTCAATCCTAGCACGAACGTGGATCACCTAGGAGCGTGGTCTCCCTTTTCTTTGAATTGCAAACCTGTGAATGGACAAAACAAAACTTTTCTTTTCTTTGCTAGTCACAAAACAATCAAAAGAATGTCTAAGATTATTCCGGTCACTTTTGAGTTCTCAATCTAATGATCGAAACTCGCGTGAACCTAGATCGATATCGTATACACAAGCTTATTGATGATTAAGCAAATAGTATACTATCAAAGAATAACCTAACACTCCTTTTTGTCTTAGTAGAATAAAAACTCTCTATGAATGAAGAAGAAGAAGAAAAATAAAATCTCATGAACACATGTGTGTAGTGGCCGAACCCTATAAGAGCACTTATATAGGTTGGCCGAATTTTCTTTCTTTTTCCTTTAGGGTTGCCGAATTCTATGTAGTTGTGTATTAGGGTTGGCCGAATTTCATCATGTCACTTATATAGGGTGACCGAAATTCAACCCTAATTCTTTTCAACTTTATAGACTTCAAACCCTAATCCAACTCATTGATTTTTATTCTTTTATTTTGACTAAATAAAAAGACTCCTTATTTGATTAAATAAATAAAATTTATTTATTTATTTCCTTATCAAACAAGTCTTTTACTTTTAGGAAAGATTTGTTTCTTTAATTAAACAATTAATCAATAAATTAATTAATTCTTATTTAATTAAAACAAATGAAACAAAATAATATATTAGGTTAAAACATTAACCTTGCCGCCCCACTTGTATAAAATTGGGCCTAATATTATTTTCTTATTTCATTTAATCCATTGGACTTTAAATAAAAAGCCCACATGTGAACCAGACCCATTCTTACTAAAAGAAACAAGCCCACATGTCTTTCATTAATATATTAATATAATTGAGCAGCCCATTACATAAATAATGTGCATATTATATTCTTAATATATTAAATGCAATTCTAGATGGACCCTTAAATTGGTCCTGTAGAATATATCAAGTGATCCATGCAAGTCCGTGTGGATTGGGGATCTTGGCAGGCCATCTAAATTTAAGCTTTAATAGACATAACCTAATCTCAATCAACAAATGATTCACTTAGGTCCGATCCATTAATTTTAACTCATTCCACTAAAGAGCTAAAACTGAACTCTTAAATAAAGATAGAAAAGGAAGATGCTCCTCATTCATACCCTAGACAATCATATTGGAGATAGTGTATCCTCGTGATTAATATCAGTAATCGCCAAGAGTTCATAGACCGCCTATAACTCTCCAAGTTACCATATTTACTCATATGACCACATTTTGAACTTGGATATTTTGACTTGTCCAGAAGCCATGTTTTCAATAGACACTATCGAAAACTCAACGTTGAGATTTAATATCCAATTACCTCAAAACATCCATATGATAATATTATACTCTCATTTTATTAAATGGAGCCACGATGTCCATATCTATAAATGAAGTCCTCTATCAATTAACAAATGAATATCACCAAACTATCGAGGATAGACTATGCGATATAATCGTACTCATTGATAACTCAAATGATATCACTTGCAACCATAAGTCCATCATTTATCTCAAGATTAAGATAGACTCTCCGATTGTCCTGATAATGAAAAGACTATTATCTACTGACGATTCTAGATAAAGCTTTTCATTGTGATCCAGTTCAATGCACCTAGTGCACTAGATCCTTTTGCTCGAAGACACTCCGATGATTTTAGACTCATCATATCTCATTTCATCCCACTCAAATGCTAGTAAAAGAATTCTACAACTTTAACAAGATAAAGGCGCCCAACCTTTAACTTAAGTTGTGAACATTATTCAAGACTAACTAAAGAATTGTATCTACCACATACATATCCAGATGTACGAACAATTCTTCTTTTCCCATAGTCTTTAGACCTTATGATTATTTACTTTGACAATTATAATATAAACTATAAATGCTATACGTTTTGTTAAACCAGAAATCACTTTATTAATATGAAAAAGATTGTTAATTACAACATTACACTCTTGCTATTGAGCATAATCCCAACAATCTCCCACTTGCGCTATAGCAAATGTGTCATATCTCTCAAGCCCATGTTCTCTAGATGCCCATCGAAACTCTTCTGAGGTAGAGCCTTTGTGAAGGGATCCGCTAGATTTTCTGCTGACGTGATTTTGGTAATCGTCACGTCACCTCTTTGAACAATCTCCCTTAAAAGATGATACTTTCTTTCAATGTGTTTACCTCTCTTGTGACTTCTTGGTTCTTTCGAATTAGCCACTGCTCCACTGTTGTCACAGTAGATAGTGATCTGCTTATTCGCACTAGGAACCACTTCTAAGTCAATCAAGAATTGGCGGAGCCAAACAGCCTCTTTGGCAGCTTCGCATGCAGCAACATACTCAGCTTCCATGGTGGAATCAGCAATGCAAGATTGCTTGATACTCCTCCATATAACTGCTCCTCCTCCAATAGTAAACACAGCCCCTAATGTGGATTTTCTGGAGTCAGAATCTGATTGGAAATCAGAATCTGTATACCCAACGGGAACCAAATCCCCTCCGGAGTATACAAGCATATTATCTCTCGTTCTCTTAAGATACTTGAAAATATGCTTGACTGCCGTCCAGTGATCAGGTCCAGGTTTCGATTGAAACCTGCTAACTATGCCAACAGCAAAACAAATATCTGGTCTAGTACAGAGCATTGCATACATGAGACTTCCAACCGCCGAGGCATATGGAATTCTACTCATGAATTGCTCTTCATGCTCATTCTTAGGAACTTGTTCCTTAGAAAGCTTGATTCCATGTCTGAAAGGTAACATACCTTTCTTGGAATCCTGCATGGAAAACCTAGACAAGATTTTGTCTATGTTTGAAGCTTGGGATAATGCAATCGTTCTATTCTTTCTATCCCTTATTACTTGGATACCTAGAATAAAACTTGCTTCTCCTAAGTCCTTCATATCAAATTGTTTTGCTAACCATTCTTTTACTGATGTCAATACACCTACATCGTTTCCAATGAGTAGTATATCATCAACATAAAGAATTAGGAAAACCAACTTGTCGCCTTTAATCCTTTTGTATACACAAGGTTCGTCAGGATTCTGAATAAATCCAAAACCTTTGACAGCTTGATCAAACCTTATGTTCCAGGATCTGGATGCTTGCTTTAATCCATATATGGATTTCTGCAACTTGCATACCTTATCCACTTGGCCATTTTCAATGAATCCCTCTGGTTGCATCATGTAGATGCTTTCGTCAAGACTTCCATTTAGGAAAGCTGTCTTGACGTCCATTTGCCAAATCTCTAGATCTAAAGATACTGCAATAGATAAGAGTATCCTAATGGATTTAAGCATGGCCACAGGAGAGAAGGTTTCCTCGTAATCGATACCTTCTTTCTATGTATACCCTTTAGCTACCAATCTAGCTTTAAAGGTTTCCACCTTTCCATCCATACCTCTTTTCCTCTTGTATACCCACTTGCACCCAATGGGTTTTATCCCTTTAGGCAAGTCTACAAGGGACCAGACTTTGTTATCGAACATAAATTCAATCTCGGATTGCATTGCCTTTTGCCAACGGCGACTATCAACATCTTCCATAGCTTCCTTGTACGTATAGGGATCATCGTCGTCCGGGAGATTCTCCACTGATTCTCCCAGACCGATGTATCTTTCGGGTTGTGTTCTAACCCTCCCACTACGACGAGGAATGGTAGGTTGTTGATCTTATGTTGGATCGGAACTTACAATTGGGTTAGGTTGTGTAACCTCTCGTGGAATTGTATCTCCTGACATCTCATTCAGGACAATTCTACTTCTAGGCACAAAATCATTCATATAGTCCTTTTCCAGAAATTTAGCATTTGTCGAAACAAATACTTTAAGGTCTAAAGGACTATAGAAATAATATCCTTTAATTTCTTTTGGATACCCTACAAATATACATGTTTCTGAACGGGACTCCATCTTTTCTGTCTTTCCTTTTAACACATGCGCAGGACAACCAAATATCCTTAAGTGTTGTAAACTAGGCTTGCGCCCAGTCCACAACTCATGCGGTGTTTTAGGAACAGACTTAGATGGTACATCGTTTAGAATGTATATAGCAGTTTGTAAAGCATATCCCCAAAAAGAAATAGGAAGCGTTGAATAACTCAACATAGACCTAACCATATCCAAAAGAGTTCTATTTCTCCTTTCTGCTACCCCATTCTTTTGAGGTGTACCTGGTGTAGAAAACTGAGAAACTATCCCATTATCAATAAGATATTGCTGAAACTCACCAGATAGATATTCTCCACCACAATCAGATCTCAAGATTTTTATGTGTTTCTCAAGCTGATTTTCCACTTCAGCTTTGAATGCTTTGAACATGTCAAAAGCATCCGACTTATGTCGCATGAGATACACATAACCAAATCTCGAGTAATCATCTGTGAAGGTGATGAAGTACTCATATCCACCTCTAGCTTGAATGCTCATAGGTCCACATACATCAGTGTGTATCAATCCTAAACATTCAGTGGCTCTTGCACCTTTGGCAGAGAACGTCCTTTTGGTCATTTTACCTTCCAAACAAGATTCACAAGTTGATAGATCATCAACCTTCAAGTCACTCAAAGGTCCGTCACATACCAATCTTTTAATCCTATTAAGGTTAATATGACCTAAGCGTAAATGCCAAAGGTAGGTTTCATCTGTTGATAATTTTACTCTTTTATGATTAGGTTCCGTTATTTCTGTGTCTAACGAGTGAGAGATATTTCTATGCAAAAAGTATAGATCGTTTTCCACTGTACCTTGGCAAATAATTTTGTCATTCTTACTAATAATAAAAACTTTATTAAAAGTAACCGAATATCCAAATTTATTCAAACAAGAAACTGAAATTAAATTCCTCTTGAATTGAGGTACATAATAAACGTCTATCAAATCTAAATGCCTTCTAGAATCCAAATAAACTCTAATATCTCCCACTGCACTTGCAGACACTAACGTTCCGTTGCCCAAGCGTAAATTGATTTCATTCTTACTCAGCTTTCTCCTTTCTTGGAACCCCTGTAAGGAATAACAAACATGATTAGTGGCTCCTGGGTCTATGATCCAAGAATCTGTAGAATCAGCCAAAAAACATGTTTCAAGATAATTCACATTACCTTCTTCCTTCTTATTCTGGGACTTTGGGCAATATCTCTTCCAATGTCCCTTTTCACCACAAAGGAAGCATTTCCCTTTGATCTTGGTTACTTTCTTGGTCTCCTTCTTGATAAGCCCAAGTTGCTTTTTCTTCTGTTGTTTCTTGACCTTTTGACGGGCCTTAACAGTAGTAACTTTACCAACCATATGAATCTCTTGACCTTTGCCTTTCACAAGGATCTTTTCAGCACTTTGAACATCTTGCATCAGGCCTTGTAAGGTGTATTCCTTTTTGTTCAAAGTGTAGTCCAATTTGAACTAATCAAAGGAATCTGACAATGAATTGACAACCATATCAATCTTTGTCTGACCATCTATCTCAGCGCCATGCAGTTCAGCAATGTTGAGATGTGCTATGACTTTCATCATGTGATCTTTCACAGCCTATCCAGGTTTCATCCTAAGATTCATAAAAGCAGTCACTGCCTCTCTCTTAGTCGTCCTAGACTTCATAGCAAACATCTCCTCTAGAGACATCATTATATCAGCAGCGGACTCCATTCCTTCATGCTGCTGTTGCAACACGTCGGAGATAGTGGCCATAATGTAACATTTTGCCATATCATCTGAAGTCTTCCACTGCTCATACTCATCTCTATACATTATGCTAGATTCATTATTAGGAGCAGGTGGTTTAGGAGTAGTTAGAACAAACTTATGTTTTTCACTTTGCAGCAACAACCCAATTTTCCTTTTCCATGTGACATAATTATCTCCAGTTAAAGTATTATCTTTCAGGATGTTCATAAGTGATGGGGTCATGATTTCTGAATAAAACAAAACATATATAAGTAAATAATCATGATAAAGCACTTTTAAATATTTATCTTGAATTAAATAAATAACTCAATCATAAAATTCAACGGTGATCTAACACCCATAAATGTTACGCCTCCTTTGGGAGTTCGCACCATTTATTAGTTAGACTAGGTCCCACCTAATTGTTAACATAACAACCAGCGTTTTCAATTTTAGCCTTGCAATTTTACTGACAAGAACTCTTGGGAGGATATCAATAAAATTACATTGAGTGTGTTACCAAGATATCGACCCTCAATTTTCTCTCACGAAAATCCCTCCTTGGGGAGTAGATCTCGTTTGAGTCCATTGTCTAGTCTATCCTTGTAAGGAAGTATGTTGCTAAATTCCATTCATGGATGCCCCTTGGGGGGATTACCAATAAATAATAAAGCTCAACTAACCTTGGAGGCCATAGGTGTTACAAAAACACCTTCTCCCACTCAATTATTTAAGACGTGTGATTAAATCCCATAGAATGATTTACCAAGTTATCTAGATGCCAATTTAGATACCTAAATCATTCAATGCATGTTCATACCAAAAGAGATATATGAGTGGCACTCCTATTCTGTATGTCATGTTATCATACAATAACAAATATTGTAATATTTAAGCATAAATTAAATAGCAACAATTTTGGCCCATCCTAGAAAAACAAGTAAATTACAATTGTCAGGAATACAAGATCTTCAGGTGGCCCATCAACCATACGCTCATCCTTCGGCCCAAACCCCATGGGCGTGCACAACCCACAACCCCACAAAGGGGCTGCCATGCGCAGCCCATAAGGCCTTCAAGGCTGCCGTGCGCAGCCCACCTTGTAATGGGCTTGCCATGCGCAGCCCAATCAACTCCTAGGGTGCGCACGGTGCTCGTTCACAGTTCCGGTTGCTTCGTTTTGCTTAGTGTCTTCGAATCTTCAAGACCTAAATATATTATGGCAGTATTTAAACAAATAAAATACTGTAGTATTTTTTCTTTTTTTTTTTTTTAATCACTGCAGTACTTTTTACACAATAAAAACTGCACATAATAAAAATAAAAAAACTGCAGCAGTGATAAAAAATACTGCATTTATATTAAAAAAAATAAAAACCTAGCAACTACCAAGAAGGAATTATGGTGATAATAGACCACCCTTCTTGTTACAACTCCGAAACAAAAATTACATTGAAAATCTAGGACCAAAATTGAGCAAAAACAATTCACATAAAACATATATAAATCCATACATCACATGTAATTATATATGCGAATACCTAGAGTGCCATCTCTTTATAAACATGCATAATCACAATAAAAAGAAATAGATCCACGTATATATACGTTAATTAATTAAAAGGGTTCAACCTAGGCTCTGATACCAATTGTAGGGAAAATAACAAAAGTAGTACACGCAGCGGAAGCGATACTAAAAATAAGATTTAGTAACTTTTAAAATTTTTCCTTTATGAACCTTAAACCCTTTAATTAATAAACATGCATATACATTAACAAAAAGTAGATTACCTTTTGTCGCGTGATCCGATTGACTTACGTCGATGGTAATCCGCAAGATCTTCAATCCTAGCACGAACGTGGATCACCTAGGAGCGTGGTCTCCCTTTTCTTTGAATTGCAAACCTTTTGTCGCGTGATCCGATTGACTTACATCGATGGTAATCCGCAAGATCTTCAATCCTAGCACGAACGTGGATCACCTAGGAGCGTGGTCTCCCTTTTCTTTGAATTGCAAACCTGTGAATGGACAAAACAAAACTTTTCTTTTCTTTGTTAGTCACAAAACAATCAAAAGAATGTCTAAGATTATTCCGGTCACTTTTGAGTTCTCAATCTAATGATCGAAACTCGCGTGAACCTAGATCGATATCGTATACACAAGCTTATTGATGATTAAGCAAATAGTATACTATCAAAGAATAACCTAACACTCCTTTTTGTCTTAGTAGAATAAAAACTCTCTATGAATGAAGAAGAAGAAGAAAAATAAAATCTCATGAACACATGTGTGTAGTGGCCGAACCCTATAAGAGCACTTATATAGGTTGGCCGAATTTTCTTTCTTTTTCCTTTAGGGTTGCCGAATTCTATGTAGTTGTGTATTAGGGTTGGCCGAATTTCATCATGTCACTTGTATAGGGTGACCGAAATTCAACTCTAATTCTTTTCAACTTTATAGACTTCAAACCCTAATCCAACTCATTGATTTTTATTCTTTTATTTTGACTAAATAAAAAGACTCCTTATTTGATTAAATAAATAAAATTTATTTATTTATTTCCTTATCAAACAAGTCTTTTACTTTTAGGAAAGATTTGTTTCTTTAATTAAACAATTAATCAATAAATTAATTAATTCTTATTTAATTAAAACAAATGAAACAAAATAATATATTAGGTTAAAACATTAACCTTGCCGCCCCACTTGTATAAAATTGGGCCTAATATTATTTTCTTATTTCATTTAATCCATTGGACTTTAAATAAAAAGCCCACATGTGAACCAGACCCATTCTTACTAAAAGAAACAAGCCCACATGTCTTTCATTAATATATTAATATAATTGAGCAGCCCATTACATAAATAATGTGCATATTATATTCTTAATATATTAAATGCAATTCTAGATGGACCCTTAAATTGGTCCTGTAGAATATATCAAGTGATCCATGCAAGTCCGTGTGGATTGGGGATCTTGGCAGGCCATCTAAATTTAAGCTTTAATAGACATAACCTAATCTCAATCAACAAATGATTCACTTAGGTCCGATCCATTAATTTTAACTCATTCCACTAAAGAGCTAAAACTGAACTCTTAAATAAAGATA
Organism: Acer saccharum; assembly: GCA_030490815.1. Taxonomy (NCBI): domain Eukaryota; kingdom Viridiplantae; phylum Streptophyta; class Magnoliopsida; order Sapindales; family Sapindaceae; genus Acer; species Acer saccharum. The sequence continues at coordinate 35,149,735 of CM059877.1, forward strand.
GAAAAGGAAGATGCTCCTCATTCATACCCTAGACAATCATATTGGAGATAGTGTATCCTCGTGATTAATATCAGTAATCGCCAAGAGTTCATAGACCGCCTATAACTCTCCAAGTTACCATATTTACTCATATGACCACGTTTTGAACTTGGATATTTTGACTTGTCCAGAAGCCATGTTTTCAATAGACACTATCGAAAACTCAACGTTGAGATTTAATATCCAATTACCTCAAAACATCCATATGATAATATTATACTCTCATTTTATTAAATGGAGCCACGATGTCCATATCTATAAATGAAGTCCTCTATCGATTAACAAATGAATATCACCAAACTATCGAGGATAGACTATGCGATATAATCGTACTCATTGATAACTCAAATGATATCACTTGCAACCATAAGTCCATCATTTATCTCATGATTAAGATAGACTCTCCGATTGTCCTGATAATGAAAAGACTATTATCTACTGACGGTTCTAGATAAAGCTTTTCATTGTGATCCAGTTCAATGCACCCAATGCACTAGATCCTTTTGCTCGAAGACACTCCGATGATTTTAGACTCATCATATCTCATTTGATCCCACTCAAATGCTAGCAAAAGAATTCTACAACTATAACAAGATAAAGGCGCCCAACCTTTAACTTAAGTTGTGAACATTATTCAAGACTAACTAAAGAATTGTGTCTACCACATACATATCCAGATGTACGAACAATTCTTCTTTTCCCATAGTCTTTAGACCTTATGATTATTTACTTTGACAATTATAATATAAACTATAAATGCTATACGTTTTGTTAAACCAGAAATCACTTTATTAATATGAAAAAGATTGTTAATTACAACATTACACTCTTGCTATTGAGCATAATCCTAACAGGCAACTCATCTAAATCCCATTGACAACATGAGCAAGAACTGTTTTCAAGGTCGATGATTCTAGGAATCCATTTGTCGTCTACCTTAAATGTTTTGTGGTGAATGGGGTGAATCTCAGACTTATTCGCTGTATCTGTCAAAGCTTTGATATGTTCGTCTGCAAACGTTGTCAAGTATGTAGACATTTCACGTGCATTTGTTCGACGATCGTAGAACCACCTTTGCAACAAATCTCTAATACATTCCACCATTACTATGATAGGCAATTTTCGGACCGAAACTAGACAAGAATTCATTGATTCGGCAATGTTGGTGGTCATAAAAGAGGTCCTTTTTTTAGGGCTATGTACACGTGAAAACTTCTCTACCCCAACGGCTAGGAGCTCATCATAAACCTTAGGACAGGTTTCTTTCACCTCACCCATGAAACAGTCAAAGTCCTCGATACGGTATGCATACGCAGCACAGTAGTAAAGCCACATCTAATCATCCCTCTGCTTGCAAAATCTTTTCAGATTTTGTGCCAAGTGGTACACACAAATCCCATGAGCTGCATCTGGGAATATTGCTTCCATTGCATTGAATATACCATTGTGCCGATCCGATACTAACATGACACGGTCCGGATTTTGGATCCCTTTACGGAGTTTCTTCAAAAACCAAGTCCAAGACTTTGTGCATTCAGAGTTTGCAAACCCAAATGCCAAAGGGTATATCATCCCGTTTCCGTCTTTACACACCGCAACTAACAAAACACCCCTAGTCCTAGCCTTCAAGTGGGTAGCATCGATGCAGATAACCGGCCTAATAACAGAATTGAACCCCTCTATAGAGGCTCCAATTGCCATGAATGCATATTTCAACCGGTTTCTGGAGTCGGTCTTGATCTTTGTCATAGTCCCGGGGTTTGCTTGTTCCAAAACATAAAAATAAGATGGCAACCTCTGAAAGGATTCCCACGGATCACCGAATACCTGACTCAAAGCATGCTCCTTTGACCTGTAGGCTTTGTTGTACGAGAGGTGTATGTCATGCTGCTCCCTCATCTCAAAAACTATATCTTTAGGACGGATTATGTGCCCGGGATCATGATATTTACTTGCATACAAATCCCCTATCACGGCAGCACTTACACGTTTGAATTCAACGTTGTAGTTGTCATTTTTGTCACATGTGTGCTCAGTAACAAACGCCTTCACATGCCAATAAGTCCCCTTATTCGACTTCCATGCCCGAAGAACCCATCCACAACTTCTCTGACTACATTGCGTAGTGAATCGTGTATTGGAAGATCGTGAAATCCTGTGCTCAAACCTCTCTCCAAATGCATACGACCCTACAGCGCTCTTCAATGTGGGCTTGTCCTTGAACATCTGTCCTTTGTATAATGGACCTCGGTCCCCTGGATTTTCAAACACATCCACTGATCGAACGGCTGGTATTGAGTACAGATCTGAACCTGATACTGTCCACCGTGTGTACAAGGACGGTGAAGAACTGTTGGGTGTTCCATCACCCCTTGTTCTTCTGTTAGAAGAACTGTTGCCGCTATCCCACCATCATCATCATCGCCACCACTCTCATATTCTGTATCATTGGTTTTAGAACTATCAGACCTTCTAGAACTATCTATGCTTTCAGAACTATCCACAATTGAATTATCCACAACCACATGCTTGGTAGTAGATACTGGCGTCGCTTGTTCATTTCCTGCTGACGTAAATCCGGGTGAAGCAACCGAATTATTGCTGCCACTAACTAATTTATAGTTAGGAGTACCCCCAGGAGACCGTGGAATATCGGTGGGTTTAACAGGAGAGACCGTACATTCTGATTGGATTGGATTTGGTGGAGGTCGAAATTCTTGTTTGTTGACAAATTCAACATCAATTGTGGCCCAACCTGTTTCCTTATGCATAATCACAAACTCTACATCGTCGTCACTCATAAGAGTCAATGTAACTTTATCAACCCCCGTTTCCACATGCGAAGTTAGCTTCAACTGAATTTGGTCTCTACTAACCCCTGTCCGCTGGTATATCGTTTCCACCAATTCATCGTACGCTCCCTTCTCTTTTTCAGTTAGACGTATTGAAAATGAAATTGGACCGGTCAATGCGTTACCCTTCCAATGCTCACTGCACTGAACTAACACCCAAGACATGGTATCCTTAGACCCTGAAAAAAAAATTCAGTCAATAACAGTATACAATTACTGTCATTCAATTCAGGTCAGTGCCTAGGAACAATTCATTTAGGCCTAGGAACGGTTTCCAAGCCTACAACATTCCTCCCAGACTTACAACATTCCTCCCGGGCTTAGCTTATCTTATGTTTCCAATTTCCACAATCAATAACAGCAGCTAATAACAAAAGCAAAAGGGATAAATCAATAGCAGGGGCCTGTTTTGGTTCAACCAACCAACACAAACAAATATACATACACCATCAACAAGCAACACAAACAAATATACATACACCATCAACAACCAACACCGATCAACACAAACAAATATAAATACACCATCAACCAATATAGCAAAACCTCTTTTGGTTCAGCAGCGATCAACACAAACAAATATACATGCACCATCAACTCTCACAAAATCACATTCAAATTCCCTAAACCTTTTCCCCACCAAACCATACAACACAATAAATGTGAAAACAAACCATACAACACTATTCACAAGAGTGCATTTCTTCAAGTTATTCATGTGATAGTGAGGACGATGTGTGCACCCAACAAAACTAAATACCTTAACTACAACAATACTGCCCCTCTTAAGAGCTTGATGTGGCATTTCATCAAACACCTTAACTAAACCCAAAAATACTGCATACACAAACCCAAATTCATGGGCAACAAATCCAAAACCATCAATCCCTCATTCTATCAAAAACGTCTCAAACTTAAACAACAATAAATGACCGACGGATTCAATGACATTGGAAACTTAAGTGTGATTACGGGACTTACATTGACTGTGTATTCTTGACAGTGAAGCTCGATTTGACAGTGAGGCTCGATTGAAAGAGGTGGTGGCACTCTCAAGATTCCGGTCGCCGTCGCCATCGAGATTACGGTCGGTAGCAAGATTCCAGCGGAGAGGACCCAACTTCGATGGAGTGGATTCCGGTCGAAAAGAGAACAATGGGATTTGAAATGGGAAGAACAACTGACCCAACTTCGATGGAGTCGATTCTGGTCGACAGGAGAACGATGGAGAAGACGACCGAATTTCTGAAACTTTTGGTTTTCTTCAGTCAATTGGAGGAGAAGAATAGAAGGGCGGTTTCGTCCTTACACAATGTAAGAGGGTAATTTAGTCATTTTGTACGGGTTAATTGTTGAGGGCATTATTGTCTTATAAAGGCTATTTCCTAGAAAGTTAATGTCAAGAAAGGCTAGACATGCACTTTTTTTCCCAATGGGCTATTTTCTAAAAATGAGTGATGGGATGGGCTATATTTGCAAGGGCCCCTAAATTATTTTTCACATAGTTAAGTTATGGATGAACAACAAATTGATTTCATGGATTCCGAACGTATTCAGGTATGTTTATTTTAATTTTTATTATACTAGTAGATGTTCCTCTGGTTCTCTCTATCTCTTGTTTTTTTCGGTTTTTGATTTAAATTGGATTATGGTTGATGCCAGAAAAATTTTAAATTAGATTATTATAGTTATTACATCTAAAGTTTGTGAATTGAGAAAGCCTACGGTTTGACGTGAAAGATTTCCAGCTTTAAATCTTTAATGGAGATTGAAAATACAAATATAAGCTCGCGTGCGTGTCTAAACAACCTAGAGGGGGGGTGAATGGGTTGTTAATCGATTATTACCAACTTTTCGATTAGTCAAAATTAATCACAATTAAGCCAGAACACACATATAATAAAATCAAGTATAAAATGCGGAAATTAAAGAACACTTGATTTTTACATGGAAACCCGCACGAGGAAAAACCACGGGCTGATATGTGCGCCACACACGGTCAACGAAATCCACTATATGAAAAGGAATCTACACCCTCAAGTGATTCTCGGACTCTCACCCTAGATAACCTCAGGCTATGAACACTACCACTCGCCACTCTTGGTTCAATCCCTAGTGATATCCCCTGATACACTACTCTTGGCGTGAGCAACCCCTAATCTACCCAACGGGCCTTTTACAGTGGCACTCGACCAATTGCTTGAGCACTACACACGGGTAGCCACAAGACTTTCCTTGCTTGTGAAACTTCACCAAGAAGTCACAAGACTTTGACTCAAGAAGAGAATCAAAAAGTCTAAGTGTATCACAATGATGCACAAATGCAATGAGTGCTAGACTAAACACTATATGCTTAACTAGATGTTATAATGCAAGTGAACATCCTAGTTATCAACAAAGTCTACATGAATGTGCATGAAGACTCAATTAGGTGCTGAGAGACACTAGCAACCTAATTGTCAACAAATAAAACCGTCAAAAAGCATGGCAATGACAATAGATATGCAATAGTCAAATGCAGTCAATAAATTGTCAATCAATCAAGACCAATCAACACAAGTTGTCAATTAGTAATGGCAAGGCCTAATAGCATGCAATCAACTAATGCAATTAACCAAACAAAATGCCAATCAACTTAAGTTGTCAAAATCATGGCAATGATACTAAATGCAACTAACAAGTGCAATTAATCAAACAAAATGCCAATCAACATAAGTTGTCAATGAACATGGCATAGACTCTAAATGCAATTAACAAATGCAATCAAGAAGTCCTACACATCAATGTCTAAATGAAAATCATATAGACTTAGCTAGATGTAGTTGAAAACAAAACAATCCTAGCTATCAAGCAATGTCAACATGTCCATACATGTAAGCTCAATTAAATTCTCAAGAACATTCAATAAAGCTTGACTAGATAAATAAACATACATCTATCAACCTAATCATCAACCAATTTCACAAGAATGTTCTAGGGTTAGCTATTTAGGGAAAATCATCCTAATCATGTGAGCTATCACAAACAAAACCCAATCATGTCATAACTTCACTAAATATGCAATAAGAGTGAAGATTTGCTAAACTAAGCAATCAAGAACATGTCTTGACTAAGATAGAACAATAAATTAAGATGTGATGTTTGTTCTACTTACCAAGTCAGGAAACCAAGAAGACCCATGCTTTAAAGATGTTTAATGATGCATGGAGAAGATGGGTTTTTGGTTTGGAGAGTTAAGAAAACAAGCTTGAAGCTTTCTCTCACTAGGGGAGCTCTTCCTCTCTCTAGAATATGTAATTTTTGAGCTCTCTAGTCGGCCAAAAGAAGAAGAAGATGAATATATATAAGGCCAAAATGAAGTGACATCGTTTTGAAAAATGGCCTGATATTTCCTTGGGCACTGTACAGGTCGCTGTACGTAGAGCGACTTGAACAGCGCCTTCAGAGGAAGATGAAGCGTCTTCAGCATGGGCACTGTTCAGAACAGCGCCTTTGAACAGCGCCTGAACAGCTCCTGAACAGCACCAATTCTCTGATCTCCTCGGCCAAGGAAGGGTGCTGTACGTACAGCGCTTTCGTACAGCGCCTAATGAAAATGCATCAGGTGTGATGCAAAAAATGACCCATTCTCATCAGGTCTGAAAGGGGCGCTGTTCGTACAGCGCCTTGTAGAGCGCTTTGAACAGCGCCCTTTGCAACAATTGTACTCCTAGGCCTAATGCATGACACGGCTTTGAGGAATACAAAATGCAATCAACAAAACATGCATGAATAGAATTCATGGCTTTGCATCCGAATGCCTAAACATGTTGTGGCATTTCAATGAATAAGATGCAATCAAACAAACATGCAAGGGAAAGGATAACATCATGAATAATCACCAAGCATGTGACACACAAAAGATATGCAATATAAGAAAATGCATAGGTGTGATGAAAGCCAAATAAGCACACAATTAAGATACACACAAATGCAATCATATAAATGCAATGAAAGTGAGTGTGTGCTAAATGACACAGATGCACTAATCAAAGAAACACAAGCATGGAAACTAATACACAATATATAAACATGCATGCAAGTGTGTGTGTGCACCTAGTCTCTTCAAGAATCAAGGTCAAGTGGTATACCTTTAGAAGCTCATGAAGTCACCTTGGGACGTCCGGAAGCTTGCCAACCACGAAGTCCTAAGCTACCGGTTACATACCAATCCCAATGTGGTGTGTCATGAAATAAGCCAATCAAAAGTGAGGCACTTACAATCTCCCCCTTTGGCTATTTCATGACGAAACACCACTTACATAGAAATCCTCACAAAACACAAAATAACGCTATTGTCCATCCTGAGTGTATTCTACGTTACAAAAGAGATATTTAAGACACTAAGTCTTCAAGGTCTTCAATCTCTTCGTAGATCATTGAACCTACACACAATAGCAAGAAAGCACTTTCCAAGACCAAGTGCACGTGAGGTAAACAAATATACAAAGCATTTGCACTCAATAAGAACATATCAAATAAATGCATGCGCAATGCTCCCCCTAAAAGGTTACTCTCTCTCAAGACTTCTCTCCCCAAAGCATACATAATGCTCCCCCTATATCTCTCAAGACTTCTCCCCCTTTTTGTCATGAGATAGGCAAAGGAGCTCCCCCTATCGGGTTGCTTTAGCAAAGAGAGCTATTAGCACAAAAGACATTTGCATAATCATATACACCAATTTTATGCAACTCAAGTAATTGAGAGAGATTCAAGGAGTTTTATTTTTTTAAAAAAAATGTGTGACAAAGATGCTTTGCATGCAAGACATGTTGCATTCAAGTTCAAAAGCAATGGTATTTGGCAAAGCAAACAACAAAGGATTCCTAAAAGAATTCAAACCAATTTCACCCTTTGTCATGGAAAAGCAAGGATATAGAGTTTAAGTATTTAAAAAAAAACTATATCCAACTTTATAAGCAAAACAAGGCATGAGTGACTTTGCACCCTATTTGATTTTTCCGGGTAAAGTACCCATATGATAGTAGCCTTGTTCTACAAATAAAGAAAGAGAGACTTTGGATTTTAAGATCCTTTAACAATTTAAGTCTCAATATTTGCTTTTGCACACACATTTTTGCATTTCAAGCAATCAAAAGCATTTCATGCGTATCATTTTAAGCAAGTTATTTAAAGAATCATCATGTCAAAGGAATCAATTAAAGGTCATTCAAAAAGTACTCCCAAAATACGTTTCCTATTTCCAAAGATGCATGTTTGAGCATAAATATGACATGGATTGCAAGCAAGGCAATGGTTCACACTTATTGAAGAAAATATCATATAAGCATATGTGCAACCAAAAAAATTTTCAAGCAATTATCAAAAGAGCATAAATTTAATCAACTTTTTGCACATGGCAAATCATGCAAGTTTGCTCTCTTTGCTTGAGCTCCCCTCATAGGGTCAATTGCAACCAAGTCAAAGGGAGGCATGATCCCTTATAGACTTACCAAGTCCATTGGACCTAGTAGCATCTACGGGTATCCCATTGGCACAATGGCAAGCGGGTTCATTCTTTCTAACCCTCCTAGGTTCCACTTTATCAATTCTAGTGGTCATAGGCATGTTTCTAAGATCCCTAGGCTCATGTAAACTTGCCTTCTTTTTCAACCGTTTTTCTTTCATGCTCTCTAACCTACACCTCTTGATGTAATCAAGGCAATTTGGTCTTAAGTGACCAATCATACCACAAAAATGACAAGTAGGTACAAAGATAGGGTTTATACCATTGTATTGAAATCTCATTGAGGCATTGCCATGTTGATGAGGTTGTCTTTGATGGTGCATCGGATTGCTTCTCTTTGGAGCTTGAGCCGATTGGTGGCACCTTTGTGGTCTAGCTTGTTGAGGTGGTTGAACCGGTTGAATGTGCTTCCTTGGTTGTGCAAAGCTTAGGTGTTGAGCTCTTGAATGTTGTGATTGAGCTTTTCCCTTTGTTGGCATTTTCACTTGGCCATTCTTGGTTGACTCTCCAAGATCAATCTTCCTCCTAGGGTGTTGAGGGGGTGAAGCTAAGAATTTTCCTTGAGCATGAGGTTGCTTGATCTTAGCCTTCTTCAAATCTTCTAGATGCCTTGTCTCTTTGTCCTTGAAAGTCTTCATATGAGCACTCTTAGAAGATTCGCCCTTTTCAAGCATCTTCTTGTGATAAGAAGATTGAGGAGCCAACTTAGGAACAATTTCCTTCACAAAGGTTGTCTTGTTGGATGACGGTGTGACTTCCTCATCAACAAACCCTAGTCCTCTCTTGTCACTAGGCATCTTTCCACAGCCTAGCATAGTGTTGAGCTTTTTCGTACCCGAAGTAAATTTAGCAAGTGACATCCTTGCTTCTTCAAGCTCTTTCTTCAATTTGCCCTCATTTACTTTGACAAAATTAACTTTCTTATCTAAAAGAATCACCTTTTCTCTTAGTTGAAGGTTATCTTCTTTCAACACAAAAATCTCCTTCTTCTTCATCTTCAAGGAGTCACGAAAGAGTGTCATTAGATCCTCATAACTCATTTTTTCATTGTTGTCAAGATTCTCCAAGTCGAAGCTATCATCTTCACATGAGTATGAGCAACACTCATCATTTTCAAGGCTTCTCCCACTAATGCTTGTGAGAGTCGTATCATCAAGGCTAGCTTCTCCTCTCTTCTCACACTTCAAGTTACCACACATGGAGGCTATGTGATCAAGTCCACCACATTCGAAGCATTTTACACCCTTCCAAGCTACCATGCCTTTTCCTCTCTTCTTCTCCTTTAAATTAATGCACATGGAAGCTATGTGACCAAATCCTCCGCATTCAAAGCATTTAGTGATATTTCTTGAGGACTTGTCTTGAGTAGCTTCTCCATTCTTGAGAGATGCCTTCATCTTTACCTCCTTTTCTTTGGAGTTCATACTATTCTCCTCCTTCACTTTTGAGGTCATATTCTTCTTGTGAGATTTTGTGATTCTCTCAAGATTCTCCACCATGAGAGTCATTTCTTCATCGGAGACACTTCCTTCATCAAGGTCATCAAACTTGTCACTTGATGTTATACAAGCAACTTCCCTTTGCGTAGCTACATCAATCACACTCCTAGCTACTATTTCATTTACTCCTTCTTCAAGGTCACAAATCAAGGCAACTTGACTATCTTCTTCAACTTCTACATGAGTGGCTCCAAGTGCCATGTAGTTGATAGCAAGCGCTTCATCACTCAAAGGATCTTCTTTACTCTCATCTTCACTCCATGAGGTGGCCATCACCTTTTCTTTCCTTATATCCTTCAAGCTTTCACTTTCCGGGAAGATGTGCCCGAATTCTCCACATCCAAGGCAATTAGTCCCCTCTCTTGAAGACACCTCTTGGTTTGGCTCATCATTCTTGACCTTGGTCTTCTTCTTCTTGAAGTCATCACCCTTTGAGCCATAACCCTTCTTTTGAAGACTTAAAAACTTCTTGAACCTTTTAACAACTAACGCCATGTCTTCATCATTCAAGTCATCCTCCTTCTTGTCATGCTTCGAAGTCTTCAAAGCAACATTTTCCTTTTTCTTAGGAGGATTAATCTTCTTCTCCTCTACCACCGTAGAGATCATCTTTTTCTCCTTCACGGTACCTTCGTGGGTCATTCTTAGAATCTCCCACGCTTCTCGAACATCTCGAGTGGTTTGGATGAGTTTGGCTTGACTCTCATCCATGGTACAAGATAAGGCATGGATGCCCTTTGAGTTCCATTCTTCACCCTCGAGTTCGTCATTGGACCACTTGGACTTAGGCTTAGGCACACAAGTCCCATTTTCAAGTCTCTCTGTGGGAGGTGAGTATCCTTCTTCCACAAACATCCACACATGCTCATCAATGTCCTTTAGAAAGAATTCCATTTTAACTTTCCATGAGGAATAGTTATCAATGGTGAGCAATGGTGGTTCGGAGAGTAACGCACCCTCTAGCCTCACAAATCCACTCATAGTGTTTGGGTGGATGTATGCAAATGAATGCAAATGAATGTAGCAAACAGAACGCACACAAATGCAAGACACGCAAGCAAGAGCAAGGATCACCTAATTATGTCTAGGAACCCGCTCTGATACCAATTGAAAATACAAATATAAGCTCACGTGCGTGTCTAAACAACCTAGAGGGGGGGTGAATGGGTTGTTAATCGATTATTACCAACTTTTCGATTAGTCAAAATTAATCACAATTAAGCCAGAACACACATATAATAAAATCAAGTATAAAATGCGGAAATTAAAGAACACTTGATTTTTACGTGGAAACCCGCACGGGGAAAAACCACGGGCTGATATGTGCGCCACACACGGTCAACGAAATCCACTATATGAAAAGGAATCTACACCCTCAAGTGATTCTCGGACTCTCACCCTAGATAACCTCAGGCTATGGACACTACCACTCGCCACTCTTGGTTCAATCCCTAGTGATATCCCCTGATACACTACTCTTGGCGTGAGCAACCCCTAATCTACCCAACGGGCCTTTTACAGTGGCACTCGACCAATTGCTTGAGCACTACACACGGGTAGCCACAAGACTTTCCTTGCTTGTGAAACTTCACCAAGAAGACACAAGACTTTGACTCAAGAAGAGAATCAAAAAGTCTAAGTGTATCACAATGATGCACAAATGCAATGAGTGCTAGACTAAACACTATATGCTTAACTAGATGTTATAATGCAAGTGAACATCCTAGTTATCAACAAAGTCTACATGAATGTGCATGAAGACTCAATTAGGTGCTGAGAGACACTAGCAACCTAATTGTCAACAAATAAAACCAACTCAACCTAAGTTGTCAAAAAGCATGGCAATGACAATAGATATGCAATAGTCAAATGCAGTCAATAAATTGTCAATCAATCAAGACCAATCAACACAAATTGTCAATTAGTAATGGCAAGGCCTAATAGCATGCAATCAACTAATGTAATTAACCAAACAAAATGCCAATCAACTTAAGTTGTCAAAATCATGGCAATGATACTAAATGCAACTAACAAGTGCAATTAATCAAACAAAATGCCAATCAACATAAGTTGTCAATGAACATGGAATAGACTCTAAATGCAATTAACAAATGCAATCAAGAAGTCCTACACATCAATGTCTAAATGAAAATCATATAGACTTAGCTAGATGTTGTTGAAAACAAAACAATCCTAGCTATCAAGCAATGTCAACATGTCCATACATGTAAGCTCAATTAAATTCTCAAGAACATTCAATAAAGCTTGACTAGATAAATAAACATACATCTATCAACCTAATCATCAACCAATTTCACAAGAATGTTCTATGGTTAGCTATTTAGGGAAAATCATCCTAATCATGTGAGCTATCACAAACAAAACCCAATCATGTCATAACTTCACTAAATATGCAATAAGAGTGAAGATTTGCTAAACTAAGCAATCAAGAACATGTCTTGACTAAGATAGAACAATAAATTAAGATGTGATGTTTGTTCTACTTACCAAGTCAGGAAACCAAGAAGACCCATGCTTTAAAGATGTTTAATGATGCATGGAGAAGATGGGTTTTTGGTTTGGAGAGTTAAGAAAACAAGCTTGAAGCTTTCTCTCACTAGGGGAGCTCTTCCTCTCTCTAGAATATGTAATTTTTGAGCTCTCTAGTCGGCCAAAAGAAGAAGAAGATGAATATATATAAGGCCAAAATGAAGTGACATCGTTTTGAAAAATGGCCTGATATTTCCTTGGGCACTGTACAGGTCGCTGTACGTAGAGCGACTTGAATAGCGCCTTCAGAGGAAGATGAAGCGTCTTCAGCATGGGCACTGTTCAAAACAGTGCCTTTGAACAGCGCCTGAACAGCGCCAATTCTCTAATCTCCTCGGCCAAGGAAGGGCGCTGTACGTACAGCGCTTTCGTACAGCGCTCGTACAGCGCCTAATGAAAATGCATCAGGTGTGATGCAAAAAATGACCCATTCTCATCAGGTCTGAAAGTGGCGCTGTTCGTACAGCGCCTTGTAGAGCGCTTTGAACAGCGCCCTTTGCAACAATTGTACTCCTAGGCCTAATGCATGACACGGCTTTGAGGAATACAAAATGCAATCAATAAAACATGCATGAATAGAATTCATGGCTTTGCATCCGAATGCCTAAACATGTTGTGGCATTTCAATGAATAAGATGCAATCAAACAAACATGCAAGGGAAAGGATAACATCATGAATAATCACCAAGCATGTGACACACAAAAGATATGCAATATAAGAAAATGCATAGGTGTGATGAAAGCCAAATAAGCACACAATTAAGATACACACGAATGCAATCATATAAATGCAATGAAAGTGAGTGTGTGCTAAATGACATAGATGCACTAATCAAAGAAACACAAGCATGGAAACTAATACACAATATATAAACATGAATGCAAGTGTGTGTGTGCACCTAGTCTCTTCAAGAATCAAGGTCAAGTGGTATACCTTTAGAAGCTCTTGAAGTCACCTTGGGACGTCCGGAAGCTTGCCAACCACGAAGTCCTAAGCTACCCGTTACATACCAATCCCAATGTGGTGTGTCATGAAATAAGCCAATCAAAAGTGAGGCACTTACAGAGATTCATAGAGCACATTATTTTTACGTTACAAGGCTCTCTGTATCTCAAATCGACAATGTCACTTTACTCTGTTCTCACTAGTTTTGTACTTTTCATGTATGCAGGTTTCTAATAATTCACAATCAGGATCTCAAGCTACTTTCAAAGGTTTGTATCGGTGAATTTACATATATACTTGTGGTTTATATATGCGATTTTATGGATTTAGTATCTGATACGATAGCTGGTTTACTCGTTATGTTCATTGTTCATGGATCATGTATCAGCTTCTCTTTCGCGCTGTTTCGTGAGGTGCAAGTTTATGGTTCAGTTTAGCAATAATAGTAAAATAATTTCTTCCTTTTCTTTTTAATCACCTATGTAGGAGCTTCGCAATATAAGGATGCTAATGGACTGCCTGGAATTCCCTATTTATCAACTGCACAAACGACCAGGAAGCAGTGGCCCTTCAAGAGACCAGTCTGAAGATGATGATGCAACGACAGATAATATTGACCCTGCTGATGAAAAACCTGTACAGAGGTAAATTTTGGTCTCTGCTGTTACAATTGCTAATGTTGCGAGCCTGGTGAATACCGATGATGGAGTTGCACCGCTAGGCTATAAACGGGGAGTCATGCTCATATTAGTTGCATATTTTTGCTAACATTTGCATGCATCTTCAAATGAATATAATGTATTATGGTGGAGGTTTGCATAAAGTTTGTTATTCGTAGTTGCTGCATATTTTGATGCATATAGAGATGCCTTTCATTAATTCAAAGAGTGTTTTACAGAATGCTTCCGAATAGAGAGTCAGTGAGGCATTCTAGAAGAAGAAAGCAAGCTCATTTGACTGAGCTTGAGCTTGAGGCATATGTGTGGTTCTTTCTCCAACCCTTTTGATTTTGTTTCCATTTTTTTGGTAGTATGAAGAAAATTTAAAAGAATTCCTACGCATCGTCTTTTGTAGGTTTCTCAATTAACAGTCGAAAATTCATCTTTACTGAAGCGTAGTGCAGACATTAGACAAAAATTCAATGAAGTAGGTGTGAAAAATAGAGTTCTAAAAGCTAATGTTGAAACACTGAGAGCAAAGGTAAGTCATTCATCGGTATAGTTCTTACAGTTGAGTGTGCCTTACTTGCAGGCAAAGTTAAGGCATCAGTTTACACTCGCCAAGGTAAACTGATGACTTGCAAGCCAAGCCGAGGATTGAAATCCAATGATTAAAGGATCCCACAGTTCTCATTTTTTTATATAGAGTATTGGAGATCTTGATGTCCTACTATTCTAGCAATTTCATTCGATGTCTTTGTTGCATTTCCAGATGAAGATGGCTGAGGAGTCTATCAAAAGAATGGCTGGGTTGAACCCTATGTTCCATGCCGCCATACTAGAGTTATCCACAATGAACCTGCCTTCTGACTCCTCCGCGGATGGTGCTGTTCCTGTATAAGACGACTCCAATCATCACTTTTTTCAACCCCCCTCAGACGATCCTCTGTCCACTCAGGACCCTATAGTCAACAACGGTTTGGCAGACATTTCTTCAGCTGATAACGTGCAGCCGAATCCTGAAGCAGCAACTGTAGCAGGGAACAAGATTGGCTTGCAGCTTGGAGCACCTGCAAAAGCGGATTCATGGGGGGAGTAAGTCCTTCCGATCCCTGACGCGCCCCGAAATAGTCTATAATAAAGTGTCCTCCGGCGGCACCAATAACTCGATCGGCGCACGCGGGACACGCGATAGTTCTATAAACTACCGTAAAATAAATGGGGCGCGTATGTTTATCCGCAAGCGCACGGATCGTTACGATCGCATAGCGGCAAGTACGGTTCGTTCCACAGGGAATTCGTGAGGTACCTTTTATCGGTTTTAGTCTTATATATTTTATGTACTATATACATAATTACAACATATTTACATGCATTAAAAGTAAATGGTGGAGGATGGCACAAACAAGCATTTAAACTAAAATTATACTAAGATGCAAGAAAGCAATTAAACTAGTTAATAGCTAAATTACACTAAGATGGCATTAACTACAACTAAATTACACTACAACTAAGGATTGTCATCTCCTTAGTGACTAATTAATCTATCAACTAAACTACCACTACTATTATCTAAATTAAATTAACTAAACTAACTAATTAAACTAATTACCATCTAATGCAATGATCTTGCAAAAGTGGTAATGAGAGATAGGATGTTGGAATATTGGTGTACAATTGCAATTATCCATTTAATTAGTTGATTCCTATTAACCTAGGATAGTCTTAAAACCATTAATAAAGACACATGCATTAATAATCATTCATGCATAATCTAAATTGTATTACATGCTTATGAATTAGTTAATTCAAACAACACATATATGAATTAAAGCTCAACCATAGAAAACCAACTTATATCATAGATAATATACAAAGTACACCAATTTCCCAACATCAATATTAGTTACATAATATAACTAAGGTGGTGTGGGTGGTGAGAAATTACATTAAACTAAACTAAACTAAGTTAAACTAACTACTTCTAAGCTATTTGGGTATCTTTTGGATATTTGGGAGGTAGTGTTTAGGTTAGGGGAGGAAATATATATATAGGGAACTGTTTTGGGGAGATTTTGGACGAAAATATCTTCAAGTCGGTCATCCCAGCGACATTGTAATCCATGGCCGGCGGGTATGTGCCCGCCGTCGAAGCTCACCGCGAAGAAATTGGAGTCAGCAGCGAGTTCTAACCTTCTGGACCGCGAGTTCTTTCCCGCTGTATGTACCCGCCAAGATTTGGCAAGCTTGGACGTGCTGGAAGGCAGGAGAATGGCCGCTGAACCAAGCTTGAAGGTTTGCACATCCATGGAGGTTTGGAGGATTTGTTGGAGTTGAAAACCTTTGCATGGGAGGCTAAAAGTGGGTGCAATGTGACCACCGTGGAGTGGGCTTTTGATCTGGGCGGAGAACCGTCGAAAAAGTGGCCGAAAAACCGTCAAAAATGGTCACCGAAGTCACCGGTTCGGGTAGGGTCTGACCGGGTCGGGCTGACCCGGTTGCTGAGGAAGACGACCTGACATTAGCGTGACGTCAGGCGTGACGCATGCAGCGCCAAAACGGCGTCGTTCCAGGGGTGACGTGGCAGGCGCATTGTGCGTTGACTGGCATTTTACAATCTGCACCCCTGATCTTTCCCCTATTCACAGAATCTTCAATAAAGTCCCGAATATTGCACTTTTGCCCCTAAATTGTCCAAAATGACATAATTGCCCCTGAACTTCCCTAATCACCTAAAACACTTATTTATCCGTTAAATACCCGGTTTTACCCTAGGAATAAGCACAAAAAGATAGGAAAAGGGAGCGCTAAATGTGAACATTTGGAGCGCGATTAGTCCCCGGTCCAACATAGAGTCATAATTAACAAACAGCAAGACCCTAGTGTTAAGAAGGTTTTTCATTGAAGAATGCTTGAAGATTTGATTTAAATGCCGTATTTATTTTTGGCTCAAGAGTATGTAAAGAATCCTATTCTTTATATTGACTACATTCTGAGTCAGACTTTCATATTTAACTTACATTTGATCATGTGAAACCTGTTGGATAAATTGATGATCAGTATAGTTGTCAATTTTATCTAGGATGTTCTGGTTGCATGTATGAGCTTCTCAGCACATTCAATACCTTTCGGTTGCTTCACAGCATTTCGTTCTGATCAAGTAGCGAAATCAATGACTACATACCAAGTTGCTGTCAAGGATGCTGATAAAGCATATTCCCATGAATCAATTTCTGTACATTGTATGTTTGTCTCTCCGATACAATTGTA